>OZ038505.1:4319593-4332093 GCA_964036315.1 Acanthosepion esculentum
ATTTCCTCCTTCTAGGCTAGTCGCTAAGCAAGGGTATATGAGCTAGTCTCTGCTGTTATTTACCCATAGCTAGGAGAAAAGAAGGACTCATAACTTTCCCGAGGTAAATAAATGTAATAAACCGATAAAAAAAGAAGCAAAGATCACGAGTCATCTAACCCGTTAGGGTTGTAGGGTTAGAAAATATAACCGCAGTAACAGTTGCATTTTCTGGGCCAGATTCCCTGAAAGAGTTCAACTCTCTCTAGGTTGATTTGAATCCAGTGTTTTCGTTCACCTAGTCTAGTCGCCAACCAAGACTATTGGACCTAGTATGTCTTACTATTTACCCATAGCTAGGAGAAGATGTGGATTCACACCTTTCGCAAGGTAATGACTTTAATGAACTCGATTGGAATTCCGTGCCTTCTCACATATGAGGAGAGGTAAGATAGATAAATGTTGACACTAGAAATAGAGACGTTAAGAAAGTAGTGCTTTTGGAAACCTCCTCTCAGTAAGTTATTTGGAAAAACCTGCCGGAGTAGAATTTATTCCTTACCAAATAAACACGGAGGGAATGGGAACGGCTTGCGACTGAGGAAATGGCATTGCGGGTTCTAACTGTAAAGGTCTGAACTGGTGCGACTAAGTAATGTAAATCGTTAGAACATCTGACATAGTAATAAATGATAGAATAGTCAGAGGCTAGCAATGTGAAATAAAAGCTGCAGGGGGAAATCATTTATCGCCCAGAAGGCCGCGTAATAGTTTTTGGACTCTGTTAAGTCTTCAAATCGAGGGATGGTTACCACCTGTCCATACCTGAATTTCTTTTGTTCAAATTGTATAAATATTTATTGAAAGTATATGTACCAATTATCGAAACATAATGTTATTTAATTTTTATTCAATTTATTCTTGAATCAGTATTAAATAATTTTGATATTTGTGTAATATGTCATACGTAGACGATAAAATCTATAATATTCCGTTGAATTCTTTCACAACTGTCGAAAATGATTCATCTTCTGGGCGGTCTTCGCAAGCAGAACTACCAAAATGAATTGAACGCGTATTAACTGAAGTCAACGGTAATCAATGATGTACTGCTGAAATTATTACAACAATTCCACGGACTGCCCATAACTATCCAAATATTTAGAGAGTTCTTTGACAGAACATCGAGTCACTCAGGTCAGTCAGACCTTCTTGAGACTCTATTGGAGCTCTTTCGTTTTCTGGCTTTTCCCAAAGTTAAAACTGCCGTTGAAATTCATATTTTAAATTCTGCATGAGATGAATAAAAACACGATGTGACATGATGGCGCTGCTGAATGATGATTTAGAATAAAAAGAGAAATCAAAGTAGAATAATTGCGTTATAAAACAATTGAAATTGTCTGAGAGGAATTAAAGAAAGTGTATTCTCTATTGGCTATTTTCCGTTAAATGGTCGGATAATTTCTAGACAAAAAAAAACATTTTGTGTAAACCTCGATAAACTTATAAAGATCTTTATCAATACCTAGAGAAATACTTATTGAATTTTAATCGCAGTTGCTTTTTATCACAAGTCTCTGATTGTCACATTACGAGAAAACAACACGATTTAGAAATAAAGAATACGAATTTAGCAGAACATGCTCACAAAATACTTCTACTCGAAAACCCTGTTAGGTTTTCCTCGAATAAAACAAATGCATCCTATTTAGAGGCAAAGAGAAAAAAGATACCACGTACTTGGATGTTGCTTTCGACATCGGTATGGACAACAAATATTAATCTTCAGAATTTAGTATGAAGATTATGGCAAATATGTAATATCTACTTCTTAGGCATTTAAGGAAAATATGTACCTATCTACTTCTAAGTGCGGTGTTCCTTCATGACGTCTGTGATCATCGTTCTTCAAAACTTCTTATCCCTTGTATCAGGTCATCCCATAAGTTCTGTCCGAATTTTGAATAAAGAAAACAATTGACCAAATGTTACATTTAATTACAGATTTAATCAACAATGTATTTTCCCTGATTACTTATGACTTCCTTCCATCTATTAACAAGCCTACTAATTCCATTACTGTAAAATTCTTTTGTCTTTGATTCGAAAAACTCACAAATGTCAGTTTTAACGTCTTCCTGTGTTACAAAAACTGTTTCTTCCAGATGATTCTGTAAGCTACGAAACAAATGGTAGTCTGAAGAAGCAAGGTCGGGAGAATAAGGTGGATGAGGAATTTTCTCCCAACCTAGTTCTTCGATCTTTTGTGACGTGACTCTTGCTGTGTGTGCTCGCGCATTGTCCTGATGAAACATCACCAGTTTTCGATTCACTAGAGCAGGTCTTTTTTCCTCAAAGCTTGGTTCAAACGCTCCAATTGCTGACAGTATATTTGAGCATTAATTGTTGAATTAGGTGGTAAGAATTCAAAGTGGATTATTCCTTGGAAATCCCACCAGATTGAAAGAAGAACCTTTTGCCCATGAAGTTCCCTTCTCGGCTGTCTACGATGCTTAACATTTCGATAAAAGATCCATTTTTCGTCGCCAGTCACAAGTCTATCAAAAAAAGGTGAAACAAGTTGGCGAGAATGGAGAGAAGAGCAGATGTCAACTCGGGATTTGAGGTTGTTTTCAGACAATTCATGAGGCACCCATTTTCCAAGTTTAGGAACTTTTCCAAGTTGTTGAAGATGACGATGAACAGGTGTATGGTTTGAACTGAGAACCACTGCCAATTTCTCAACTGATAAAGCAGGATTTTCTTCAAGGGCTGCTTCAAGAAGCTTTTCATCAAACTCAACTGGACGTCCGGTTCGATCTTCATCTTCAAGGGTGAAATCTCCACCTCTGAATTTTGAAAACCATCTTCTGCAAGTTCTTTCATTCACACATTCCTCTCCATAAACTGAGTGAATGTTTCTAGCCGCTTCGGTTGCTGAATTTCCTTTCTTGAACTCATAAAGCATTATGTGCCTCAAATGATTCTTGGGTACTTCCATATTAGCAGGGTTTTAATCAAACAAAATTTAATTTTATTGTTCTCTGAAATAAAATTTGATCAGTTTAAATGCATCTAAACATAAAAATAATTTTCAGCTCCATTAGACATTATAAAATACTCTTTAAATTTCGTTCATTTTAACAAAATTTAAAATTCGGACAGAACTTATGGGATGACCTAATATTTTCCAATAACAATGCTCATTAGGATGCCATATTTTCCATCCACTATTAAAAAACAATTTCCATGCACCTACAATTATATATTTGCTTGAATTGACATTTAAAATTCGTAGTTCGCATCTTGGTATTATTATATGACTGAAAGCAACATATTGCGTCTAAAGTAAACTCGAACATGATTAAGTTTACTTAGCCTTAAACTCAAACTAGACTTTAAGTGGAACCTGTACATATTATCCATCGCTAAAGATGCTTCCCTTTAACATTCCAGTATGTATTTGACTCCTCATGCTATCCTCTGACTTTACAAGATCCAGATCCAGCCTAAAGAGAGTACAGCTGCCATATTTGGGTAGGAGCAGCCCAGTTCTCACTTTCTAGTCTGGATAGAGTTCAAAAGCAACCCCGTGTACGTTTGGGCTTAACAATTATATATATATATATATATATATATGTGTGTGTGTGTGTGTGTGTGTGTGTGTGTGTGTGTGTGTGTTGAAACGTTATGGAAATGTGATAGGCATCATAGGCGATCGGACAGAGAGCTATAACCAGTCATAATGAAATAATGTCTCCTCGAAGAGGCTTCGTACTTTGAGAGACTATTGGGCCTCAAACTCATGTGGCCTCAAGTAGAACTCGTGCATACGATACGTCGCTAACGATGCTGGGAAAATGGTCGCTTCCCTTTAGCGTTCCAGTATGTATCTGACTCCTCATGCTATCTTGACTTTACAAGAGCCAGATTCGGACTAAAGAGAGTACTACTGCCATATTTGTGTAGGAGCAGCCCAGTTCTCACATTTTCAGTCTGGATAGAGTTCAAAAGCAGCCCCGTGTACCTTTTATATAGGACCAAATTGTCGCTGCCGTCACTTGAGATTGAACATAGATCGCCGGAGATTAAACACAGCCGATCCCTTTATTGAATTAAGAGGATCACGTGACCGTAGAGGAACCGCATATATAGAACGTCGCGTGATGTCTAGATTGATCGCTATTCCTTGTCTATCCTCTATAATATATTGATCGCTATTTCTATTATATCCTCTATTACTATACGAACCTCTATTCGCTATACTATTTCTCTATTCAGATCAACATACTGGTTACTATTCGAGCGAATATTATTAGTGCGAAACTTATATGAAGGCGTCTGACACCAGTATTGTTCAACGGCGTTACTATAGGTGTATCTGCGATTAAAAAGTCACTACTACAAAGACTATTACAAAAGTATCAACGAGTATTCGTCGGCATTACAAAAATGGCAACGAGAGTTCTTTGACATCACAGAACACCCTACAGGGGAAACGTCACTGCTCTATTGTTATTTCCATGGAAAATGCTGACTTAGAACCTTCACAGGTAAGACCCGGCGTACAATACAAATTCTAGAAAACCATCCTTATTACCTTCGTATTCCATTGGTGCGAAGTTCTACTGCGTGGGACCAACCCCCAAGAAGATATTTTTTCCGATCACTACAATTTTGACTTTATCAAGTCTAGAGTTGATATTTATCTTCCCCCAAGTGTGGTCCTTACTTCACAAAACTCTACCACGATTTGATGCTGGATCTTGTACAGGGAGAACTTTACTCTATATACCCAAGTATGTATCTAAATATTGACTCTTGAATTAACAGTTACTAGATTACCTCTTAAGCCTAGTATAAACGGGGTCATTATCTATAGATTCACCTATAAATGCGTCTTTACGTACGTATGGATGAAATATAAACACGTCATGTCAAGAGTAGATGCGTCCGAGGTGTACCTATAGACTAAGTTATATCGCGATCATTGTCTACCAATGACGCGATCTCCAATTATATCTGAACAGATTTCTACATTGAATAGCCCACCAGACATTGATATATCATTACATCTAATAACCAGCCAACTGTCTTTAATATATATATACCTTAGAACATTACAATGACACAACAAAGGAAAATTATACCGCGAGCTGCTTGGCTCTGTGGAACAACTGCCCGAGGCTGCACCCTTCCATGGCACTAGAGAGACGGATCGGTGCTCGCCACTTAGGCCAGCGCAAACAACGATTGCCGGGACTTGGGGAATTTTTGTCCTTGTCCTGAGTGTACGTGCTCGCCTTCCCTACAATAAACCCAACTTTTTTGTCACATCACGTCTCAGACGATGTAATTATTATACTTTAGTACATTTTCTGCTCCTTAATCTCGGCGTTGTTCCACAATTAAGCTACGCTTACTGAATCACTATAAAACTTAGTAGATATGCGATGACGAAGAATTATGTTTGAAATTTTAATGGAAGAAATAACAGAGAAAAATGAGTAATATAATGCACGAAAAATACATTTATTTATTTATGAATATATATAATTCTGTAACTAAAAACTTGAGGCAAGTTCTTACCAAGTTTTGCCAGGTGGAAGTCATGCATGACATGAAATCCCGTCCATGCAGTTCTAGAACAGTTGTGCACTGGACATTTGCGTCCCGGACAATCGCGTAACAGATAATCTTGTCCCAGACATTTTCGTCTCTGGATAGCTGTGTACTTTTGATAACGTGTTAAAGCTTTTAAAGGCAATTACGATAAGTTTAGAAAAAAAGCCTAGATAGTAATCATAATTTTTTTTTTACAGGAATAAAAAGAATACCATAAACAAATTAAAATTTTTTTATACCATTTACATTATTCATACTATTTTTTTCATCTTTGTCGCCATATTTATTACAACGTTTTGGCCGTTGTACGCTCAGGTGGTTGGAATTTCGAACTGAACGGCCGAAACGTTGTAATAAATGTGGCGACAAAGATGAGGACAATAGTCCGAATATTGTAAATAATGTACATAATACCTCATCTCAGAAATATAGACAGATACTGAAAATTCGAAACATTGTGATAATTATGGCGATAAAGATGAAGACAATAGTCCGAATAATGTAAAAAGTGTATATAATACCTCATCTTAGAAATATAGACAGATACTGAAAGGCCGAAAATATGGCGACAAAGATGAGGACAATAGTCCGAATAATGTAAATAGTGTACATAATACCTCATCTTTGAAATTTAGACAGATACTGAAAGACCGAAACGTTGTAATAAATATGGCGACAAAGATGACGACAATAGTCCGATTAATGTAAATAGTGTACATAATGCCTCATCTTTGAAATTTAGACAGATACTGAAAGACCGAAACTTTGTAATAAATATGGCGACAAAGATGACGACAATAGTCCGAATAATGTAAAAAGTTTATATAATACCTCATATTAGAAATATAGACAGATACTAAAAGGCTGAAACTTTGTAAGAAATATGGCGACAAAGATTAAGAAAATAGACCGAATAATGTAAATAGTGTACATAATACCGCATATCAGAAATATAGAGATATACTGAAGTTTATTTTTGTTTAAAATGCAATGAAAGAGTAACAACGTTGCAACATCGTTCTATACATCCACAGTAATTTTTTGTTTAATCGGTGTTTTTCTTAAAAACATCTTCGAATGAATGAAGCCTGTAGGTCATGAAGAGGAGTATTTTTCTTTGAATCTAGTGGACTAGCGTTACACAAGGGCAAATAAGCGTTTTGAAGCCACATCATTTGAGGACTTTCAGCAGCACAACAACTAAAATGGATAGCGCATGTAAGTGAAAAAGAAAATAATGGTATAATCAAGATATTGACTCACCACATTACTTTCGACAAAAGGCTAGGAAGAAGCTTCCATCAATACTGGAAATATCCATAAGTATTACTGAACCTGAGAAACCTATTCTCCTAGAAAAAAGATTGTAATACAACGATAACCAAACGGTTTGATGCACCACAAAGGTACGAATGAGGAGAGCAGGGGAATCGGAATATTTGAAAGACGATTAAAAATTTAGAAACCATATTCCAACAATAAATATGATCATTATTTACATTATTCGGACTATTGTCCTCATCTTTGTCACCATATTTGTTACAACGTTTCAGCCGTTGTACCCTCCGGCCTTCTTCAGGTGGATGGAATTTCGAACTGAACACTTTATTTCGCTCACTGAGATAGACTGTTCTAGTTCCACGTGCCATATTTAATGTGTGTCAGATTTCAGTTATCATCTTCTAATTTCCCTCTGAAAGTTCTCCACTGCCTTAGCCGGGTATTGAACTCACATATTTTGGGTTCTATCACTGGATCTAACTAACGCTTTTATCCACTGTGCCATGTGTCCTTGAGGACATCTGTTTATGAATTTATGTGTATTATAAACCTAATGTCTTCAGCAATCATTTTTTACTAGTGCTCATATTGCAATTCTTGCTGTTATCAACATGTTTTTATAAGAGCTCATATTGCAACTGTTGTTATTATTATCGCTTTTCTCTGGCACTCCTTATTACTGGTTCCCATATTGTATTCATTTCTATGCTTGGTCGACTCAGGAGATTTTTGTGGCCTAACATATGTGCTGATTCCTTAAGTTTACGAATTTTCCAATGGTATTCCTTGTCTATGATCTCAACCTGATCCCACAGAAGGCGATTATCTCCCTTCTCTCTCCATATGTGGTCAGCCACGCTTGACTTTTCCACTTCCCCTCGTGTTACAGCTTTCTGGTGTTCTTGAAGCCTTACCTTAAGTGGGGCGGCATTTCTTCCATTTATAATTCTTTCCGCAGCTGCACGGGATAGCGTACACACAGTCTTTAGTCATGTTCTCCTCTATGGGGGGGTCTTACTCGGGAGAGATATCTGCGAAGTGTCGTCAAGCTTTTGAAGGTTGTCCTGATGTTATATGGACAGCAGATCGTTTTTTTTTCTTTTATAAATATGATTTCCAAATTTAAAATATTGTTATTGATTGTAATTGCATGCGTGAGTTCCATTATAAAAAGTTATAAATAATTATTGACTTATTTTATGATTGCAATATTTTTGCATTATATCAAATATTAAGAATATATTAACAAGGGTCGGAAAATTGGAGGAGAGAATTATCAATGACAGCGATCTAATTGCGAATCCCTGGTTATCTCCCCTTAATCCCTGTTTCTCTCTGTGTGTTTTTTTTAATTTTTTTTATTTTATATGTACTTTTTATCACATAAATTTTGGTGAGGCGCGAATAATTTTTTCATTCCGAAAATGCGTCCCAGAAAAACAAAAATTGTGAACCACTTTTGAAATAGAAATATTTTATAATTTGAAACCGAAATTAGTCCCAGAAAAACAAAAATTGTGAACCACTTTTGAAATAGAAATATTTTATAATTTGAAACCGAAATTAGCACAGGCTGTTCGGTCACTGAATGCCGAAAGCGGCCTCATAAGGAAACAGTTAATATTACAATTACCGTTAACGTATTTCTTTCCTGTTATGAATTCAGTTTTGGTGTTATTTTTCTTCTTTAATTAAGAAATAGTAAACCAGTGCGTATTTGCTACTTTAGTGACTAATTATCTATCCTACTTTGTAAGCTAGGAAGCACTCGATTTAAATTCTAATTTATAATATTTCTCACCAATCAAATTAATAGCCGACAGCAAAGACTGTCCGTGACAATCCAATCAAAATCATACACGACCTCACTGCGCGCTGATATCACAATGATATATTGACCTCATGAAACTAAACGTGGCCGATCGTATCGAATGCCTACTAAGCGAATCATTTATTTTCCTTCTTTCTTTTCTCATTACCCTCACAGATACATAGTTATTAACAACCTACCTTTCGTATATATTTATGTGCCCTTTACATTTAATGGATGTCGGGAATATTTAATTGGTAGTAAACATTGGGTAACTGCGGCAAGGAACAGCTTGTACATTTTAACGCCTCCAAAACAAAAATGCTTTCATTTAGTCACCGTCACTTTTCTCTCTGCCATCAGCATGGCTGATGCTAACCTCCATGAAAGCAACTCATTACGCCTTGTTAGGTTGACATAAAGAGGAGTGATTTTATTGAATGGATTGCAAAATCTACTGCTAGGAAAGTTGGTCCACTGTGCAGTGCCAGAAGATTTGTCTCTTAAGAATCCATTTATCACATTTATAAATCTACCATTCAATATTGTATTGGATATTGCTTTCATATCTGCTTCTTATATATATCTCGAGATTCTTGATAAAATTCAAAGAAGGGTCTGCAGTGTAGTAAATCCTGACTTGGCATCTCGACATCAATCATTTTCACACCGATGTGACGTGGCTTCCTTCCCTCTTTTCTACACATATTTTCGTGGCAATTTTTCTGTTGGGTTTTCCTCTTTTGTGACTTGATTTCTTATATTTAAGATTGGCATCTTGCTCTCGCCGTTGAACTGTATAAATTGCTAGAAAGAGCCGTATGTTCTATATTAACGATTTCTTTTTCTTGCGTGTGGAAATTCCTTTCGATTTCTTGCTTCGCTATCAACGACAATCTTCAACAATTTGAAGGTAATATGAATAGCCACCTTTTGTTTTCCGAAAGGTCTTCTTTTATGTCCCTCTCCCCTCATTAATGTTTTCTCATGTCCTTTCACACCCAGTAGCCTCTCGCGTCTTGGTAGCATTATCGACTTGCTTGGGGTGAAATGATTTAAAAAATATAATTTCCTTTTATATATCATGTTGGTGCAAAAGTAATGCCCGGTTTCAAAATCTATATCAAAAATGAAACGGCCCATGATGATGAAAAAATATATTTGTTAGCATAACATCCTTTGCTGTCTAGAACATCATCCCATCTGGTAACACTCTTATAAATGCCACGCCTGTAAAATCCGTTACGTTTTGAATCAAAATATGAATCTAACTCATTTTCAGCCTCTTCTCTTAATGTCAATCTAAGAATATCCAAATAATTTTTTGTCCTGGGTAAGACGTTAAACTACATCGGTGTCCTGGGTAAGACGATAAACTACGTCATGCAGCAAGGCGTTTGATTAGGAGGTTTGTTGATTGCTGTTGTTCCCAGGTCCACACTGACCCGGGGTAGTAGCACCTGTTACGGTCTCAGTTATGATCAAAAAGTTAACGATTACCAGAAATACTTTTTGGAAAAAAAATATTACCAGCGATAGAATTTCGAAGGAAACATATTACCAGAAACTGATTTTTGACAAAACAAAATATTACCAGTAATAAAGAATTTTGTCGGCATTCAGTAGCCCATTGGGGTTAGTGTGCCGTGGGACAAAATAAACCAAACCAATCTAAACCAAAGAATACATATCCTATTCATACGAATGTATCCTAAAAATCTTGTCGGCATTAAATAACACATTGAGGTTGATATGCCGTAAAACAAAATAAACCAAACCAATCTAAACCAAAGAATACATATTCTATTCATACGAATCTATCCTAAAAATGTTGTCTGCATTAAATAACCCATTGAGGTTGATATGCTGTAAAACAAAATAAACCAAACCAATCTAAACCAAAGAATACATATTCTATTCATACGAATCTATCCTAAAATTGTTATCTGCATTAAATAATCCACTGAGGTTGACATGCCGTAAAACAAAATAAACCGAATCAAATAATTTTGTAGCCATCCAAACAAGCGATAAATAGGAGCAAGGGCAGGCTAATATGATGGATGATGCCATATTTCCAAACCAAACTCTTCCAAAAGATCGCGATAATGCCCGTCCTCACGCAGCTCAGCAGTTTGAGAATGGGCATTGGTGGGAATGTCTGTGAAAACAGCTTCTAAGACTTTCGAATGAAATTTCTTTGAATGACCTGCTTTTTTGTTCATCTTCCAAACTGAAATCCCCAATGGGGGGAAACACCCTCTTGCAACTCCTCCCATTCACTGCATACTCTTCACAAGCGATGTGAATAGACTTTGTTGCTGCAATTACATTGATACGTGTCTGAAACTCATAGAGTAAAATATGTCGAATGTGATCTTTAGATCGGACGAACATGGCTGCTAATATTGAGGAAGATCATGTAAAATATTTTTTATTATCTGAACAAGAAAGGTATAAATTACTTATTGTAACATTCCTTAACTATAACGAAACGCACAAATTTCATTAATACTATCTAAAGATTTATTCTCAAACACCGAACATTACTTTTGCACCAACCTAATAATATTCAACATCAAACCTTAAGAGATATTAACCGGTATGCTTTCCTTATTACATACGCTTTTATTGTATACGTAATATTTAAGTGTTTGATGTTTCTGTTATATGTTCTGAAATATTGCAATTACATTTAAAGATTGATGAATAGATTATCTCAAATGGCGATAATTAGCAAGGAATGAATATGGCAGTTAGTAAGTAACAAGTAATAGAAATTCACTGTACGATCTTTGCGCAATGATGTCACTTCAACTTCAAGAGATTGCTTTAACGAGGACTCTAATATTGGTTCTTCAAATGTGAAGAATGCATCTTTTCAGTGGCCACTTAGCGTGTAAATGCTTGTACACACAGTATAGAATAACTCCACTCACGAAAACTGACATATATACACGAGCACACACAGATATACACTGTGTATCATATTTACATTACTAGCTGAGCGTTCAAATTATCGACGTTGAATTTTGGACAATAAGTTTTCGTACTATGCTCAGAGAATCTCTTCTGTACAATAATATATTTAGAAATATGCTATTCTCTTAGATTAAAAAACAATTTCTTACTATTATTAATACTAGAAATACCCGTGAAAATTTCACGGATTTCCTATCTTAGTATTGTGATGAATCTTAAAAAGTCTGGAGTGTACAACGCCCGGGAAGCTGTGATAATAACAGCTAAATTAGGATACTAATCCATGCGAGTATACATTTAATTAGGTACATTGGAGTAATGGATAGCGACTCAGATTGAGGAATCGGAGAGCCGGAGTTCGAATTCCACTCGGATTCATTACATTCACTTACGTGCTAATTTCTCTTGGAAATGAATGAATCCTCTTCTCCCCTCAGCTATGGGCAAATAGTAGGAGTGAACGGGTTATATAGCCTTGGATGGCAACCGGTCTAGGAGAAAGTAACTCTGAATTCAAACCTGTATATCACCCTGGTGTAGCACATACTAATCAACTAGGGAAAGAATAGTTCGCAATGGTTCGATGATCCCGACAACGCTCGAATAATGTGGATGATGAATCCATATGAAATTAATAATAATAATAATAATCCTTAATACGTGCTTGTCAATCCTTTGTGTTCTTATAATATCTCATAAATAATGGATTATCACCAAATTCCCAAGTCAACAATTTAAGTTGTTTCTGTTGCGAAATTATGCGACCACTAACAGAATCTTAACAGATGTTTATTTGAAGTATAGCTTGTAACACATCTCG
>OZ038505.1:4337093-4344593 GCA_964036315.1 Acanthosepion esculentum
TATATATACTCATTTATATATATATACCTATATATACAAATTTATAATAATAATCATTGACCGATGCCGACTTTTCTCCCCATATAATCCAGAATGTTCAAAACATTTGCAATGGCGGCATACATTTTTTTAAAAAATATTTTTGCGTGGCAATACAGATGCTTTCTCAGCCAAGTCAAATTTAAAATTTAAAAATTATCCAAAACGGATGAATTAATAATTTTCTTAATCAGTAATAAAAATTGGTAATTAAGTATACTGAAAATTTAGGAAAGGTCTTCTATAAGCAATATATCATGTAATATTGTGCTTAAACTGTTACAATTTTTGTGTAACATTGTATACTAGTGAGCCAACCCAAATGACTTGAGTCACTTTATAGTTCCCCAAAAGAAGGTTAACCAATCAGGAGACGTGAAATATTCAACCCGTCGTGTATAAAGGCGGCCATTTTGATTACTCCCTCCGAATAACCAGTGCCAACCTGCCAGGCAAAAGAACAGAAGAAAGAACTATGCTCGGCTACTTTAATCGAGATATCCACTGCTAACCTGAACTACGTTTCCCTACTGTTTTCGAAATATTCACTGCCAACCCCTGGATTCTATACTCAAAGATTACCGTCATCATGAACAACATAAACTCTGAACGCTCGAAATAATGAAAATCAATTTAATATATACCTGTGTCTGTGCGTGCATGTGTATTTGAGTATGCACGCGCGAATATTACGTACAGATTCTTTTATCTGTCGTCTCCCTTAAGGATTTCCATTGTTTAGTTCTCCCCACAAGTTCATATATTTTTTTGGAGGGTGAGTGCGTAATCAGTTGTTGAAATCCCCCAGTATCCTCAAACACATGGTCATAATGACTTGTTTCTTTGTACCATCGCAAACGACAGCTCGTCAAACTATTTTATCTACATTCATTAGTCTTGGATCACCACATGGTATATTTTTCAGGCATTGCCGAACGAAATTCGAAATATGGAATCGTTTCCTCAGATATTATTAAAAAGTCATTTCCCTGGCAAATCGACTATGGTGAGATCCAAGGTCAGAGTGCTAATCTTCTGAACACCAGGTCACACGATTATTACATCTATACATCTATTAATTGTTGCCGTCACTGGTAATGCTATCGCTTTGTTTATCCTCAGATATGGCCAGCAAAAATCTATCTGTTTGTATGAAGGTGCCTATAGAAGCCTTCTACAAACCCTCTACAAACATAATCGTGACAAACAACTAACACGAAACTATCAGATCCCATACGGTCATACAACACTTGAAAATAAAAAGCAACAACAAGACCTTCCCCGGAAAGGAGAGTCCAACATCATTATTTTTTTTCGTGTCTTGTTAACAAAGGAAGGAAACAGGCGTGTCCGCAAAATTCGTTTAAAATTTTTTTCTCATCATTCTTCAATTTTGTTAAAACGCCTAATAATATAAATCAAATATTATTAAATCAATATTATTGTTTATATCTCTCGAATTTCATAAACTCTCCTATTATACACACACACACACACACACACACACAGACATATATATATATATATATATATATATATATATATATATATATATATATATATATATATATATATATATATATTGTTAAAGACGACTGAAAATGATTTAATTTTTCTTGTGTTCGTACAAGTGTTTCATTTTCTGGACACAATGTGTGTAAAAACTATAGAAAAATTCCGTATTTCCGAGCCCTTTCCATTATACTTTAACTGAATTCATGGATTGTGTTATATAATTTTCTTAGTTAATATTACTGAGTGTTGGCTTTTTCTTTTTTTTATTATTAGGGCTTCCATCATTTCTAATCATTTTTATATGCGGATGAGGTTATTAAGATGGTATTTTCTACTAGTTTGGTCCTGATATCGACTGGTTGTTTTTTTTTTTGCGAGCGTTCAAATGGAGCTGTGGTCGGATTGGTGTTGCGTAAGCCATCTCGATAGGGATGTAGTTGTCTGACCGATGTAATTATCTATTTCTTTTGTTTGATCAGGAACAGTTCGTTAACGGGCATTTGTGTCCAGAAAAGTTTTTTAAAATTTTTTTTTACCCCTGCCTCCCCCTTAAACAATTATGAACGCTTTCATTAGACGTCACATCTAAATTTATCGCCAAAATTACTTATTACTTATTACACTTGCGTATATCACTCTTGTAATTTGCAGGTGCAACACGATTACATACGCACAAATGTATGCATATCATACACACACACACACACAGAGGATTATAGTATGTCAATGATACTTATCAGGTACGTGCAGCGTAGGGTTTATTATCACTCAGGTGCGCCTCTGTCTTCAGGCAGAGTGAGACTCAGTTGCAGCTCGGCCGTAGTGGACAGAGACGGAACTAAGAAAAATAATACTTTTAGGTAGTGTTCCCTGGGGGACAGCTGCCCGATGCTGCATCATCTCATTGAGAGAAATCGGTGCTCGCCACCAAGACCAGCGCTACCGACGGTTTGCGGGAGCTCGGGGAATTTTTTGTCCTTGGCCCAAGTGTACGCGCCCGGATTCCCCACATAAACCCGAACTTGTGTCACATCAAGTCTCAGAGGGGAGACGAGGTAAATATCCTTATGAGTACCTCACGGGAGATATTTTCTCCATACGTTTACACAGTGCTATATTTCAAGTGTTTAAATATGAATTTAGAGTAGCACAGAAGAAGACGTTAATATTTACCTGTTTTCGAAGTAGACAAAATAGATTTCTACTATTAAACATTCGCAAAAACAATTTCATATAATTCATTTACGTACAAAAAATATCTGCGTTAATTTGGGACACTTATTTCTTTGGCCCGACTTTTGTTACATTTTTATCACAACAAATGGAATGACCCAGCAGAAACAAATGTGATGAATAATGGTAAGACTTTGACATGAATCATTATTTCCCGATAGTAAACAAGAAATAAATAAATAAAAAGGTAACCTGCCTTGACACACGCACTTGCATTTTGGAAGCCTGCCTTTTCAAGAGGAAACAAAAAAAAATCTTTTTTATAGATTAATCTCTGTGGACTTACCGTTTGCAGAACATATATAATTTCTATCAGATGTTTGTAGATACATTATTTGGCGAATCAAACTACAGAAAACGATTTTTAAAATTTGGAATCGCTTTACATCAAAGGACTGAATCGCACCTTCATTAAAATTTGTTTTTATTCTAGCTTCACTTCTTAAAACATCTTTGAAATATAAGTAATTTACGCTAATATCTATTCCACTCATATGACAGGGGAACCCTTTCATTTCCGTCTTCATTTCACTGTTAAAACTTTCTTTGTGTACACCTAGATATCAAACTTTAGAAGCTTAAGAAAATGAATACTGCACTGGTTATCTCTCAGATGTATACCCTTGTTCTTTGCAAACAACCAAAGACAGCCAAAATATCGGAATATAAAATACCTTAAGATTTATATCTTTATTCAATAAGTCAATACGGCTTCAATGAACGTATCTAATTGAAAGATGACCGAATACCGCTTAAGATCGCTCGTAAAGTTCAAATGTTTGATAAAATTTGTCGAACATCTGAGGATTGTGATGCAAAATTCTGGAATCGATCAAAGAGATATATCCATTGAAAACTTCGATTTATTGAATATTATTACCTCTTGTCATCTACTGAGAATTTTTGACAACATTTCTCTTCTCAGTTTTCATTAGTTTTACATCTGTATACGACGTAATTTTGTTTTCTTCTATTATTATTATTGTTATTATTATTATTATTATTATTATTATTATTATTATTATTATTATTATTATTATTATTGATGTTGTGTGTATCTGGTATCATCTTGTCAAAGATCAATTTTAAGTGCCTACTTACCAAACCATTACTGGGATCTATGAATAAAAATAGGTATTGTAGGTGACTTAACTAAAGATATTTCAGACGTTTCGGTTAGATGATGAGGGTTTTGCAGATGATGAATGCAGTTCAGGACAAAGTAATCTTTTGTAGCTCTGAGATGATGTCACATTTTGTCACATGATACTCAGTACCATTATTATTATTTTTATTTCCTTTGATATCTGGCGTTTACACATTTCTTTCCAGGTCCCGCCCAGGGATCTAAAGTTAGAAATGGCATCATGACACTTTCCACTACAAAAAAAAAATAAATAAATATTAAAAAAAAAATTACATAGATAAAACCCTTCGTAAAGTGTGGGCTGTACTTGTCAGAACAATTTTTTGTCTCTCTTTGAGGTATGGACTTCCAGGGATCCCTTCAATCAGCCTACTGGAATCTTTTCCAACCAGTCCAAGGGCTTCAACTACATTATTATTATTATTATTATTTATATTCTTATTTATTTTCTTTGATTTCTGATGTATAGTCCTTTCTTTCCGGATACCAACCTAAGATCTAAGGACAGAAATTGTATTATGACATTTTTCACTGAGGATTTCTGGAAAAAAAATCTAAGAATACACATATTTTACATAGATAAAGCTCTTCGTAATGTGTGGTCTGCAATTGGGGCTACAATTTTCTGCATTTATTTAAAGCATAGACTAGCAGGAATCCCTGCAAGAAGTCTATAAGTATCTTTTCCAATCAATCCGAGCGTTCTAACTAAAATTGGAGTTATTGATATCCTCATGTGTCACATTTTACAGATTTCAGTTTTAATTTTCATTATTTTGATCGGTTTTTGAAGATTTTCAAAATGCTTTACAGAATGCAAGGATTGTCATGTCAATAAGAAGGCACACTTTTTCTTTGCAGTCACTGATCACGATGTCTTGGCGATTAGATTTCATTGTTCTGCCAGGGTGTATTGTAAAGTCGCATGTAATTATTTTGGTCCATCCTGGGTATGACGATAAACTACATCCGAGTCCTGGGTATGACGATAAACTACGTTCGAAAGCAAGGCTTCTGATCAGGTAGTTTTGAGGAACGTGGAACCTCCTCTTAATTGCTGGTGTTCCGAGGTCCACCCTGAACCGGGGTGCTAGTACCTGTTAGGGACCCAACTATGGGTAAATAGTTAGCCCCAAACCGGTGTGAAAACACTATGTAAGTATAAAATAGGTTCTAATACCAGAAATACTTTGTAAAAAAAATATTACCAGCAATACATTTTTTAAAAAAAGATATTATCAGCAATGCATTTTTGAAGAAAAAATATTATCAGAAAAAAGAAATTGTCGGCATTAAATAACCCATTGAGGGTGATATGACGTAAAACAAACCAAACCAAACCAATTGCAGGTCCTATCTCCGTAACTTGTGGGTGATGTTAATACCAATTACTTGCAGTTTCTTTTCCGCAAAAGTTTCATATTTACCAATGCTGTTATTGACCGCTTTGTTACGCCGAGTTTTAAATTCAGTGGGTGCCAATACAGTGCAAACTGATACAAGATGGTCTAATGTTTCTGGATATGTTTCACCGAATCTGAATTTTGGGCTAACGTAATTTTCACTATGCGTGCTTCGTAATTTCTAGTTAATAAGCATTGATCCTGTGCAGAGAATACTACTGGCGTGTGCGCATGGTATTGAATTCCAAGATGAATTCAACAAACAGAATATCAGCGATAAACACATTGGCTGTCCCCGTGGCGCAATAAAGTTTCAACATCCTTAACTTGACCGTAGCTGACATTACGCGAATGTTCGCCAAAACGAGAAAGCCTCTCAACTGCCACCGTATGTATCATTCTAAGGCTGATGTTGATCGTCTGTATGTGCCCAGATCCGAAGGAGGCAGAGGATTAGTTCAACTAGAACTGTCATACAAAACTCAAAACATCGGTCTTCAAAGATACCTGTAAACTACAAAAGCCTGGATGAGGATGTGTGTCAAAGAAGCTGAGAGAAATAAGAAAATGTATCCAGTTATAAATGAAATACAGACGTTCAAAATGGAGTTGTAAGTAGTGGAAGGAATGCAAGTAAAACATAATACCCATACTACAACTGCAAAAACCTTTAAAAATAAAGTAAATCCAAATGCAATCGATGGAACGATAAATCTCTTCACGGTCAATGTTCTGCCCACACCAAAAAAGCTGATGTAGACCTAACACCTTTATCATCAGCGCTAAGTCGTGCAAGGTTAAAAATTGAAAACGAAGGTTTTATTCTTCCTGCATTTGCCCGTTGAGGCATTTGGATTTGTTGGGATCTCATTTAGTACCGATAATTCATATGTGATTTTCTTTTATTTCTTGTTTCAATCTGGCTCTTTTTGTCTGTTTGTATGATCTCTTCCTTGGCTTGACACCAATCTTCCATGGATATGGCATTATTTACTTCTGTGATGTTTCCCAGTGTATTGTCCGGTAACGGTGTTTTCAGTGCAGAGTTGTATATTTGCACAATATCTTTATTGGTCATTGTCATATGAATTTTTTGGGAGCTGGTCACTGCCTGTCATTTGTGTGCGAGTTACTCTGCTGAGTATTTAAATGGTGTGGTATTTCGATTTGATGATTTCATCTCTGTTGTTTTTCAATGAATTCTCCCCTAATGTCGTTTGAATCATCTTCAGTGACATAATCTGAATAAATGCAGTTTATGTCGCAAGAGGATATTCAGAGGGTTTTCAGTTTTATTTCCTGAGAGAATGTTTATTTCATACCTCATTTATTTTGGTTTTTACCTCATCCTCTGTGATATTATTTATTTTCAGTCTCATCTGTTTATTGTTTAAGTGATGTGTTGTTTTATTCTGCCTTATATTTAGTTTTATCTTATCTATTTCTGCATTTGAGTGCCTGTTATTCCAAAGGTTCCTACCGTAGATCTCCATAATTGGTATGTCTCATTCGTGATGCTCTTTAGTGGATATTCGAGTGCAGGGAACAAGGATCTCATGACTTGTTGATATTCTTCATGAGTCCATTTCTTTTGCTTTCTTTTTATTAATTGATTTGGCATCGAACTCCTAGGTGAAAGATTGGAAATTCTCCGGGTTCGGTGGCCAGATGTCTCGTCTTTATTTAGAAATATTTGATCCACTGAATTTTGATTCTCTGATCAGATTGACGGTCGATCCAGTATGAGTATTTGTTTGTAGGTATTGAGATTTCTGATCTTTTTTTAAAATTTTGTTTTGCGTCTTATACCTGACCGTCAAGTAGTAATTTTGTTCAATATACTAGATCTATGACGACTAAGGTGAAAGAGCTCGTCGTTTTTTGTTTTTTTTTATTTTTTATTTATTTATTTTTTTTTATCAATTCACTCCAAGCAAATCTGTAGTGCCACTAATCCGCAGTGGATGACAAAGAATGAAATTGAGAGAAAAGACTGGGTATAAGTGGGGATTAAGGAGAGGATAAATGATTAACAGGCTTCAGGGCAACAGAACATGAAGATTGACGTTGCATTTAAATCCCTGACGTTTGTAGTTATCAGGAGAGAAAATAAGAGGGAGGGAATTACAATGCTTGGAAGGGCGCGAAAAAATATTGGGGTAG
>OZ038505.1:4349593-4352093 GCA_964036315.1 Acanthosepion esculentum
TAGGTTTTGTGTTTGTGATACCTCCCTCAGACCACGTTCTCTTATCCACCTGCCCAAGCCCGCCAGTTATGTCATCCGTTGCTTTCTCTTGTCTCTTTTTCACCTCTTTTCGACCTGTGAGTGTCAGATTCTCCAGGCCCTCCTTTCTCATTACGTGTCCCATCTGCCTCTTCCTTATGTTTAGCATAAACTTCCTGCCTTCTTGTATCCTGTCCAAGACCTGATCGTTGCTCAAATACTCGTCCATGATATCATCAGCATCCGTCTGTAGCGCCTCAAGTCTCTTCTTCATCTTTGAGGCTACCTTCCAACATTTGCTACCTTATAGGAGGACATATGTCACGTAGTACCTCAGTAGTCTTTTCTTTTCCCGACTACTATAAGATTAAAATAAGCAGAGGGCTATCGGTCTTAATACCAACAGAAAATCATGATCTCTACGAAACTGACAGATAATGATCTATAACAACTCCATGTTAATTTTTGCCATTATTAAGGCGGTCAATCTTTGATACATGCCATATGTTATGAAGAGCGTCCAATTCTTGTTTGCAAAGACAAAAGGTAACCGTCTGATTCGCGTGTAGCTCTTGATTAGGAAGTTGAGACATCTCCATCCTTTCACTGATGAGAAAATCATTTCTCAGGACGAAAGGATCATCTGAAGGAATTACGAACGTTCCAACGGACATGCACACAACTTTTCCTAAAAATGCCATGGTTCTGGTAGACGTGACCCGTGACGCAGATATATCTTCTCTTATTCTGTTCTCGGGAATTAGGCCTCAGTGCCGTTGGAGAGTGCTCTTAGGCCTTGAATAGTCAACCTATGCAAAGGAAAACAATACATCTACCAACAAGATTCTGCGCCGTCTCATAATACCAACAACTTCCAAGAAGTCATGATAACTCATGATCACTTCACCCCAAATATAAATGACCTCAAACATCTCCAAACTTGACAGCATTGAGTCGTAGTCAAGAGGAAAACCAATGAACGCTCTTATAAAATATCTATTGTTCACCATAGCTTGCACAATGTCCGAAACAAATAAATATCATCTGATTCGGGTATGTTAACCATTAAGACGTTTCGTAGCAGCCATTGATGTTAACGTTGAATCGATTTTGGAGATACGTCAGGAAATGTCTCAAGAATATTCGTGGCAATATTTCACTAAAAAAATATTTTCTTTCGTGGCTGATGCATTTCTTACTAAATTCATGCACATCTCTTGAAAGAATTGAGAAACACTTGAAATTACTGATTTATTTCAGTTTCTTATGTCAGCGGTTGAAATTTAAGGAACAATGACCATAGGTTTGTGTGGAGAGATCTGAAGATGTAGATATTTTTCAGACGTCCGAGGGTCATTCAATAAATAAGGTGAATTTTTCGGTATAAGGACTTCAAATACAGATAGAAGCGTAATTTCTTTTATTTTTTTGTTATCTTACTTCTTTTTCACATGCATTTAATTTCTTTTGCTGATTAAAAAAAAACTTTGAGAGTTTTGGCGATTAACAAAGATGGACGACCAAGAAACATGCTCCAGGATTGAACAGCGGTCAGTTATCAAGTTTTTGGTTGCTGAAGGTTGCAAACTAGTTGAAATTCATAGGAGAATGTCAACTGTGTATGGTGCCACATGTTTCAGCCAAAAGAATGTCTACAAGTGGGCTAAATTGTTTAAAGAAGGACGGAGCAGTGTTGAGGATGAAGACAGGCCTGGGAGGCCTACAGACGTGAGGTCTCCTGAGGTGATCGAATCAGTCAATGACCTCATTCAGTTTGACAGAAGGGTGACAGTGGATGACATTGCAAGGACTTTGAGCTTATCTGTTGGGATCATCAGTCAGAAGGAGTCATCTTGCATCATGAAAACGCAAGGCCTCACACAGCAGCCCAAACAGTGCAGACCATCAACGAGCTGGGCTGGGAACTGCTCCCTCATCCCCCTTACAGCCCAGACCTTGCCCCTTCAGACTTTCATCTGTTTGGTCCCTTGAAAGCGTTCACGAGAGGCACGAAGTTTAAAAGTGACGATGAAATCAAAAGTGTTGGGAGCGACTGGCTGAGACATCAGTCCAAAGATTTTTACGCTGAGGGAATACAGAAGCTTGTTCACAGATGGGAAAAGTGAGTGACAGTGCTGGGAAAATACGTTGAAAAATTTAAAAAGTAAGCTTCTATCTGTATTAGAAGCCGTTATACCGAAAAATTCACCTTATTTATTGAATGACTCTCGTACAAGAAAAAACCACAAACTTAATGGAAGTAAATTCATATTCTAGTCTAAATTTGCTGATTTTAAAAAAAGTTATTGTTTGAAACTATGCAGGGTTCACGCCATATTTTCCTTCTGTGTATGTGTTTGTGTCTGTATATTTCTGTGCCTGTGTTGTGGTTATGTCTCTGTATCTCTGTGTTTATGTGTATGTTTCTAAATGTTTGTGTGTATTTCTCTCTGTTTCACTCTCTCTCCTTCTCCATCTCTCA
>OZ038505.1:4354593-4362093 GCA_964036315.1 Acanthosepion esculentum
ATCTGAAAAAAAGTGGTAGGATATTAGCTGAATGATGACACCATTGCCATTTGCACGTAACAGGTTAAAATGTGGTACCGTATTTCTGCCTCATCCTGTACAGGGGGTGATGGATAAATTGTCGTCTAAATTAAGCAGATAATAAATAACACTGACATCTCCTTTTGACAGATATATTTACAAAAGATTACGCAAAAATATCTTGTAATATTAAAGAGAAAATTTACTCAATAAAATCGCCATTGGTTTCAACCGCGAACTCTAGACGACTTCGGAATCTCCTGCAACTCATCTGAACAGTCTGTTTTGTTTATGTTGATGAATACTGCCATAATCCTTGCCTTCAGTTCATCTTTTGTGTTACAAGGAGTGTTGTTGGTCTCTTGCTCAACTGCGCCTCATACACAATAACCAAGGGGTGTGGCAGTCTGTGGAGGTAGGTGGTCAGATGTAAGGAGTGCTGTGGTAGCAGAAATTGTCTGACAACGATAACGGGGTTCTCCGGCTGTTGCCAGACTTAGGGACTTCCAGCAGGCACCCTTTTTATCCAGGGCAGCACTATCCCCTCAAGTCACTTGATTTAGGCCTCCGTGTTGAGTCTGAGGCTCTCATCAACAAATTCGGCAGTATGATAACGATCAGAGTGACTTTTCCGAGCTGAAGTACTTTTTTAATCACCATTAGACTCATCCAACTCTTTCTAAAACCTCTGCACTGTCCTCCGATTGACACCTAATCACCGTTAAATGCTCATACTGGAGTTTCACGTGCTAATGCCAAGCAGTACAGCGTTTCCGAATTACTGTCGGAGTGAATTGAATCCGTGTTTCTCTTTTTCTCGCAGACGGTGCCCAACTTATTCTAATATACAGTGCAGTCGACGAGATCAAAAACAAACAATCCACATGAGCGAAATTAAAATGATAATATGGCGACAATTTATTTATCGCATCCTGCATATTACCCCACGGAGCCGACAGCAATGTTTATACGTCGAAATTCTTATTCTATATCTATCTATCTATCTATCTATCTATCTATCTATCTATCTATCTATCTATTTCAGTATGTTCATTCTCTCTCTCTCTCTCTCTCTCTCTCTCTCTCTCTCTCTATCTATCTATCTATCTATTTCAGCATGTTCATTCTCTCTCTCTCTATCTATCTATTTCAGTATGTTCATTCTCTCTCTCTCTCTCTCTCTATCTATCTATCTATCTATATATCTATCTATCTATCTCTCTCTTTCAGTATGTTCATCTATCTATCTATCTATCTATCTATCTATCTATCTATCTATCTATCTCTTTCAGTATATCTATCTATCTATCTCTTTCAGTATGTTCATCTATCTATCTATCTCTTTCAGTATGTTCATCTATCTATCTATCTCTTTCAGTATATCTATCTATCTATCTATCTATCTATCTATCTATCTATCTATCTATCTATCTTTCAGTATGTTCATCTATCTATCTATCTTTCTATCTATCTATCTATCTTTCAGTATGTTCATCTATCTATCTTTCTATTTCAGTATGTTCATCTATCTATCTATCTATCTATCTATCTATCTATCTTTCAGTATGTTCATCTATCTATCTATCTATCTATCTATCTATCTATCTATCTATCTTTCAGTATGTTCATCTATCTATCTTTCTATTTCAGTATGTTCATCTATCTATCTATCTATCTATCTATCTATCTATCTATCTATCTATCTATCTATATTTCATCCAATATAGTCTGACAGAAGGGCACAGTTACTTTCTGGAGCCCTCCAAGGAACTGACAATTTTTCAAGTATTTTAATGGATGGATTTCATATACGAGTTCCACTTGAAATTAAGATTCTCTTCTCCTTTAAATGTTTGCAGCTTTCCCAAATCAACCCTCTCGAGCCAAATGTATCTCCAGCAACAGTTTCCCCTTCTTCAACATTAACGCCCAGATTCATGAGGCCACGTTTAACAACACCCTTCAAATGTATTTTGCTTTTATAAGCGGGTCGATTACCTCACCATAAAAAGGCATACATGCGTACACACATACATTGCTTCTCCCTTTCATTTTAATTTCCAAGCCATATTCCTCTTCGGAGAGAATAACAGTGGCATTTTCATGCATTTATTTTGTTTATTTCTAGTCGCATCTGCATAATATCCACGCGGGTATTCTTGATGACAACAACCGCAGTGTCGCCACTTCGATCCACAATAGTTAACTCCATAACATTCGATAGGAAATAAATCACCCAGCTTTAACATGTTAAGTCATCCCAACATTTACTTAACAATTTTTTTCTTTCTTGTTTCTTTCTTTCTTTATTTCTTTCTTCATATTTCTTTCTTTCTTTCTTTCTTTCTTTCTTCTTTCTTTCTTTCGTCCTATTTCTTTCTGTTTGTTTCTTTGTTTCTTTCTTTCTTTCTTTGTATTTATTTTTTTCTTTCTTTGTTTCTTTCTTCCTATTTTCTCCTTCTTTCTTTCTTTCTGTCATTCTTCCTTTTTCTTTCTTCCTTTCTCTCTTTCTTCATATTTCTTTCTTTCTTTCTTTCTATTTCTTCTTTCAATTTCCTTCTTTCTTTCTGTTTCTTTTTCTTTCTTTCTTTCTTTCTTTCTTTCTTTCTATTTCTTTCTTTCTTCCTATTTCTTTTTTATATTTCTTATTTCTTTCTTTCTTTCTTTCCTCCTATTTCTTTCTGTTTGTTTGTTTCTTTCTTTCTTTGTATTTATTTTTATTTCTTTCTTTCTTTCTTCCTATTTTTATCCTTCTTTCTTTCTTTCTTTCTTTCTTTCTTTCTTTCTTTCTTTCTGTCTTTCTTCCTATTTCTTTCTTCCTTTCTCTCTTTCTTCCTATTTCTTTCTTCCTTTCTCTCTTTCTTCATATTTCTTTCTTTCTTTCTATTTCTTCTTTCTATTTCCTTCTTTCTGTTTCTTTTTCTTTGTTTCTTTTTTTCTATTTCTTTCTATTTCTTTCTTTCTTCCTAATTCTTTTTTTCTTTCTTTCCTCCTATTTCTTTCTGTTTGTTTGTTTCTTTCTTTCTTTGTATTTATTTTTTCTTTTTTTCTTTCTTTCTTTCTTTCTTTTTCTGTATGTATATATCGTATGGAAATCATACCACGGGTTGACCCAAGCCTTGTGAACGAAATTGGGTAGACTGAAATATTGAGGGTCGTCGATAGCTGTGCTAGCAAAAAGCTACAAATCATTTTGGCTAGGGCTTGAGCGTGCTGGCCTTGTTGAAATTGTTGATCACGCTAGATAATATGCTCCCTCCCAGTAAACGTAACTAGCCGCCCTAATGGATTGGTGGGTATGTATGTATGTATGTATGTATGTATGTATGTATGTATGTATGTATGTATGTATGTATGTATGTATGTTTGGGCGCGTGGCCGAGTGGTTATAACGTTCGCTTTCTGACCATGAGACTCTGGTTCGAAACTCACCATGGTCGATTTGTCAGGAAGCAGACTTGATGTTGTCGGTCTGGAGATGGGTATCCCAGCGTGCGGCACCTTTGGAAAGTGTCTGAAAGCCTTCTGAGTGAAGATGGGTAGACGGAAGCACAAGTCATCGTGACCGAGGTTTTAAGCGTGCTGGCCTTGTTGATCAAGTTTTAATGCGTTCTATCTAGCGTGATTGTTGATCACGCTAGATAACATGCTCTCAACTAAGGTCATCTCAGTATAGTTGCATTAAAAACCACAAAACATGGGCTCCGTGGGTGTTGAACAAACACAATTATGCCTGAGTGGGCGACTGCAATAGGGATTAGATAGACGGCCAGCTATTATACGATGTATGTAAGTATCTATATATCTCGGTGCATTTGCCTGATTTTATTTATTATTAGCTGCCAATGAGTTTTCTGCTTTCACGAGGCTTGGAGTGATATTGAGAAGAGTAGCCTCGTTAGAAGTAGAACTGTTTACCATGAGTAGAGGATCTGTTATTAATGGAATATAATTGTGACTAATCGTTTACGGCGCCGTGAGATCACGTTTAATTTCCGAGTAGAAAATACAAAATCATAAGTATTAAGATATTTCAGCCAATAAGAAAACTTAGCGCCTAACAAATTCGCATCTATCAGGGTCATAAAATAGGCCAGACACCCGTCTGTGAGATATTTCAAAATTTCAATATTTCATCAATCGAACGAGTTACTCCGCTGTTCTCTGCATCTTATAACATCGAAATGATATCTATATTTCTTTTAATCTATTTGTAGAATGATTCTTGGGGGTTTTGAGGAGCATGGAACCACCTCTTAATTGCTGGTGTTGCCAGGTCCAACTTGACCCAGGGTGGTAGCACCTGCTAGAGTCCAAGCTATGGGCAAATAGTTAACTATTACCAGCAATACTTTTTTGAAAAGAAATTATTACCAGCAATGCAATTTTGACGGAAAAATATTACCAAAAACAGATTTTTGACAAAACAAAATATAGCCAGCAATAAAAAAAAATTATTAAATAATCCATTGAGTTTGACATGCCGTAAAACAAAATAAACTAAGCAAATCTAAACCAAAGAATACATATTGTATTCATACGTATCTATCCTAAAAATGTCGTCATTAAATAACGCATTGAGTTTGATATGCCGTAAAACAAAATAAACCAAAACAATCTAAACCAAAGAATACATATTCTATTCATATGAATCTATCGTAAACATGTTGTCGGCTTTAAATAACCCATTGAGGTTGATATACCGTAAAACAAAACAAACCAAACCTAGAATGAACAGTTTTTCTTTCGAAGGTAAACACTTGAAAAATCTGATCTCGTTCACTTTTAGTGAACTCTAAATGTAAATCATTTTCATTAATCTCAGTGATTTATACAGAAAAAATATATTATTGTATGAACTGAATTGTATTCTATAACGACTTTTCCATCTGTTATTTGAAGCTATTTCTATTTTCTTTTAAAATACTTTAATGTAAAATGTTTTCATGCTTTTTTATGACATTATTTTTATTTTTATTTGAACAAGGATTATTCTCTGTCCTGGGTATAACGATAAACTACATCCGCTTCCTGGGTAAGTCGATAAGGTACGTCCAGCAGCAAGGCCTCTGATCAGGAGGTTTTGAGGAGCGTGGAACCACCTCTTAATTGCTGATGTTCCCAGGTCCACACTGACCCGGGTGGTAGCTCCTGTTAGGGTCCCAGCTGTTGGCAAATAGTTAACCCCTAAACTGGGGAAAAACACTATGAAAGTGTAAAAATAGGTTTTAATACCATAAATACTTCGTAAAAAAAAATTATTACCAGCAATAAATTCTTGAAGAAAAAAAAAACTATTATCTGCAATACATTTTTGAAAAAATATCACCAACAATGTTTTTTAAAAAATAAATATTACCAGGAATAGTTTTTTGACAAAGAAAAATATTACCAGCAATAAAAATTTTGTCGGCATTAAATAACCCATTGAGTTTGATATTCCGTAAAACAAACCAAACCAAACATGGGTATGATGTAATATATATATATGCATACACACCTTTTTTACCAAACTATCGCTATGCATCTATTTCAAAATTTTGTTGGCATTAAATGACCCACTGAAGTTTTGATATGCCATAAAACAAAACAACCAAACAACAAGGAATATTCTACAATAGAAGTAGTCTTCTGATACGTAAAAAAAAAGTATAGCTTAACTTCCAGTGTATACATTCTTTCTAATACTACACATATACTTTCAAACTCTAACAAGCTAGAAGTCGATCTAATATAGATCTCTTTGTATCATTCGCGGATAGTCACCCATAACTGAAAACATTAAAGAAATATCGCAAATATATTGATTGAATTCTTCCTTTGTACTAAACCATATTCTGATTAGCTGAATTATTTTTAAAAGTATTTTGAAATTTTAATCTCGAAATTCCTTGTCACCATCAAGTCTGTGATCAAATGCTTAATTATTAACTTGATTTAAATCCACGTTTGTTTAATGGCACAAACTGATAGAAAGACCATACCATCAACCTCCGCTGTTCCGCATTATACAACCTTTGGCCCTTTCTTCATAACAAACTCCAGCTAATTAAGTAAATTAATTAATATTCATCACGCTTTGACCTTTGCAAACACCGAAAATAATTAAAAAGCTGATTCACTCCCCAGGGAATTGAAGCAGTCAAAGCATTAATCGCGTTGGTTTTCCTACGAATTTTCTGACCTTTCGTGCTTTTCGGCAAAATCTCCATCCGAGATGCGTGTGTATCTGCGGCTTGATCTACAATTGAAATGAACATTTTAACTACTTGAATCGAAGTTATTTAATACGAGGGCATTTCTCTTTGTAAAGGAATTATGGAGATTTACAATGATCAAAAGGAAAACTAAAATAAACTTAATTCGTGAATGAGCAAGTAAAATAGATTGCGTTGGTGTGCTGAGCATGCGCACTTGAACTCAAATCTTGCCACAGTTCATTATTAGCTCTGTCGGTTGGATTCGGCGTGGAAACTGGTTTCAAGTGATTCTGAAATTAACTTACTCGCCAATGTGTTTGTAATATGATGGAAAAGATGTATAAATACAAAAGCTAATGAATCATCTTCTAATTATGCAGTATTGTCCGAATTTGTGAAAGACATATCATGATAAAAAAATAAACTGATTTGCGAACTTAATAAAAGTGTTCATTTTTACTGCAATCTACACTTTGATCTTTTTATTTTCTTTCTGGAGCACTTAATACCCAGTACTCACAAAATGTGATGGTCTACATTGATGTGTTTTTTGTAGAGCACTCAACGTCCTACATTATATCAGTCTGTTTGCTATGTGGTTTGCTATGTGGTTTACTATGTAGTTTTGCTTGCTACACAGTTTGAACGATCATTTATCTTTTGATGACTGACTAGGCAGTATTTTTTGTTTGTTTGTTTGTTTTCTTACCACAGTATGCTGCCGGTTCTTTCTGCTGTAGACTAGTTGCAAGCCAAGGCTATAAGACACAGTCTGTTCTGCTATTTAACCCATATCTGGGGGAGAGACGATGGAACTCTAAATTTCCAAAGGTTATTTGGGACATGTTTTTATATATGAATAATATTACAAATCCGTGATAGAGATGATAAATCTCATACCATGCTACCTGCTGTCACATGTTCTAAACAATTTTTTTTTTACTTTTTTAATACAAAAGTACCGTTCACATCGATAGGGATATACGTGTGATATAATGGTTCGTAGCTTTTGGAAGAGAAATCGGAGAGTCGATTTGGAATTTCCTCCATGTTCATTATATTCACTTAAGCGAAAATATTCTTCGGAAGTGGTATATCTTTTAAAACCATTCCTTGCCATTTAATTATACGCTTTTTAATGCACTGTTATTCAAGTCATTGATTATCATTAGTATTTATATGTGATTTAACAGGATTTTTGAAAAATTTGGTGAAGTAGTTTCTCGATGCTTTCTCCACATATTTGATTTCATAATATAAATTATAGACGAGTTTTCCA
>OZ038505.1:4367093-4392093 GCA_964036315.1 Acanthosepion esculentum
ATCTGGCATTGCAGACAACATCTGTTTTCTTTTTCTATCGCTATTAATATAACAGAAGACAACATTTTGGAACTCATTTGGTCTGTTTTACACGATTCGCTATATTCATCTGGCATTGCAGACAACATCTGTTTTCTTTTTCTATCGCTGTCAATATAACAGAAGACAACAATATGGAACTCATTTGGTCTGTTTTACACGATTCGCTATATTCATCTGGCATTGCAGACAACATTTGTTTTCTTTTTCTATCGCTGTTAATATAACAGAAGACATTTTGAAACTCATTTGGTCTGTTTTACACGATTCGCTATATTCATCTGGCATTGCAGACAACATCTGTTTCTTTTTCTATCGCTGTCAATATAACAGAAGACAACAATATGGAACTCATTTGGTCTGTTTTACACGTTTCGCTATATTCATCTGGCATTGCAGACAACATCTGTTTTCTTTTTCTATCGCTGTAAATAAAACACAGGAAAATATTTTGGAACTCATTTGGTCTGTTTTACACGATTCGATATATTCATCTTGCATTGCAGACAACATCTGTTTTCTTTTTCTATCGCTGTCAATATAACAGAAGACAACATTTTGGAACTCATTTGGTCTGTTTTACACGATTCGATATATTCATCTGGCATTGCAGACAACATCTGTTTTCTTTTTCTATCGCTGTCAATATAACAGAAGACAACAATATGGAACTCATTTGGTCTGTTTTACACGATTCGCTATATTCATCTGGCATTGCAGACAACATTTGTTTTCTTTTTCTATCGCTGTTAATATAACAGAAGACATTTTGAAACTCATTTGGTCTGTTTTACACGATTCGCTATATTCATCTGGCATTGCAGACAACATCTGTTTCTTTTTCTATCGCTGTCAATATAACAGAAGACAACAATATGGAACTCATTTGGTCTGTTTTACACGTTTCGCTATATTCATCTGGCATTGCAGACAACATCTGTTTTCTTTTTCTATCGCTGTAAATAAAACACAGGAAAATATTTTGGAACTCATTTGGTCTGTTTTACACGATTCGATATATTCATCTTGCATTGCAGACAACATCTGTTTTCTTTTTCTATCGCTGTCAATATAACAGAAGACAACATTTTGGAACTCATTTGGTCTGTTTTACACGATTCGCTATATTCATCTGGCATTGCAGACAACTTTTGTTTTCTTTTTCTATCGCTGTTAATATAACAGAAGACAACATTTTGGAACTCATTTGGTCTGTTTTACACGATTCGCTATATTCATCTGGCATTGCAGACAACATCTGTTTTCTTTTTCTATCGCTGTCAATATAACAGAAGACAACAATATGGAACTCATTTGGTCTGTTTTACACGTTTCGCTATATTCATCTGGCATTGCAGACAACATCTGTTTCCTTTTTCTATCGCTGTCAATAAAACACAGGAAAATATTTTGGAACTCATTTGGTCTGTTTTACACGATTCGATATATTCATCTGGCATTGCAGACAACATCTGTTTTCTTTTTCTATCGCTGTTAATATAACAGAAGACAACATTTTGTATCTCATTTGGTCTGTTTTACACGATTCGCTATAATCATCTGGCATTGCAGACAACATCTGTTTTCTTTTTCTATCGCTGTTAATATAACAGAAGACAACATTTTGGAACTCATTTGGTCTGTTTTACACGATTCGCTATATTCATCTGGCATTGCAGACAACATCTGTTTTCTTTTTCTATCGCTATTAATATAACAGAAGACAACATTTTGGAACTCATTTGGTCTGTTTTACACGATTCGCTATATTCATCTGGCATTGCAGACAACATTTGTTTTCTTTTTATATCGCTGTCAATAGACAGAAGACAACATTTTGGAACTCATTTGGTCTGTTTTACACGATTCGATATATTCATCTGGCATTGCAGACAACATCTGTTTTCTTTTTCTATCGCTGTCAATATAACAGAAGACAACAATATGGAACTCATTTGGTCTGTTTTACACGATTCGCTATATTCATCTGGCATTGCAGACAACATTTGTTTTCTTTTTCTATCGCTGTTAATATAACAGAAGACATTTTGAAACTCATTTGGTCTGTTTTACACGATTCGCTATATTCATCTGGCATTGCAGACAACATCTGTTTCTTTTTCTATCGCTGTCAATATAACAGAAGACAACAATATGGAACTCATTTGGTCTGTTTTACACGTTTCGCTATATTCATCTGGCATTGCAGACAACATCTGTTTTCTTTTTCTATCGCTGTAAATAAAACACAGGAAAATATTTTGGAACTCATTTGGTCTGTTTTACACGATTCGATATATTCATCTTGCATTGCAGACAACATCTGTTTTCTTTTTCTATCGCTGTCAATATAACAGAAGACAACATTTTGGAACTCATTTGGTCTGTTTTACACGATTCGCTATATTCATCTGGCATTGCAGACAACTTTTGTTTTCTTTTTCTATCGCTGTTAATATAACAGAAGACAACATTTTGGAACTCATTTGGTCTGTTTTACACGATTCGCTATATTCATCTGGCATTGCAGACAACATCTGTTTTCTTTTTCTATCGCTGTCAATATAACAGAAGACAACAATATGGAACTCATTTGGTCTGTTTTACACGTTTCGCTATATTCATCTGGCATTGCAGACAACATCTGTTTCCTTTTTCTATCGCTGTCAATAAAACACAGGAAAATATTTTGGAACTCATTTGGTCTGTTTTACACGATTCGATATATTCATCTGGCATTGCAGACAACATCTGTTTTCTTTTTCTATCGCTGTTAATATAACAGAAGACAACATTTTGTATCTCATTTGGTCTGTTTTACACGATTCGCTATAATCATCTGGCATTGCAGACAACATCTGTTTTCTTTTTCTATCGCTGTTAATATAACAGAAGACAACATTTTGGAACTCATTTGGTCTGTTTTACACGATTCGCTATATTCATCTGGCATTGCAGACAACATCTGTTTTCTTTTTCTATCGCTATTAATATAACAGAAGACAACATTTTGGAACTCATTTGGTCTGTTTTACACGATTCGCTATATTCATCTGGCATTGCAGACAACATTTGTTTTCTTTTTATATCGCTGTCAATAGACAGAAGACAACATTTTGGAACTCATTTGGTCTGTTTTACACGATTCGCTATATTCATCTGGCATTGCAGACAACATTTGTTTTCTTTTTCTATCGCTGTTAATATAACAGAAGACATTTTGAAACTCATTTGGTCTGTTTTACACGATTCGCTATATTCATCTGGCATTGCAGACAACATCTGTTTTCTTTTTCTATCGCTGTCAATATAACAGAAGACAACAATATGGAACTCATTTGGTCTGTTTTACACGTTTCGCTATATTCATCTGGCATTGCAGACAACATCTGTTTTCTTTTTCTATCGCTGTAAATAAAACACAGGAAAATATTTTGGAACTCATTTGGTCTGTTTTACACGATTCGATATATTCATCTTGCATTGCAGACAACATCTGTTTTCTTTTTCTATCGCTGTTAATATAACAGAAGACAACATTTTCGAACTCATTTGGTCTGTTTTAAACGATTCGCTATATTCATCTGGCATTGCAGACGACATTTGTTTTCTTTTTCTATCGCTGTCAATAAAACACAGGAAAATATTTTTGGAACTCATTTGGTCTGTTTTACACGATTCGCTATAATCATCTGGCATTGCAGACAACATCTGTTTTCTTTTTCTATCGCTGTTAATATAACAGAAGTCAACATTTTGGAACTCATTTGGTCTGTTTTACACGATTCACTATATTCATCTGGCATTGCAGACAACATTTGTTTTCTTTTTCTATCGCTGTTAATATAACAGAAGACATTTTGGAACTCATTTGGTCTGTTTTACACGATTCGCTATATTCATCTGGCATTGCAGACAACATCTGTTTTCTTTTTCTATCGCTGTCAATATAACAGAAGACAACAATATGGAACTCATTTGGTCTGTTTTACACGATTTGCTATATTCATCTGGCATTGCAGACATCTGTTTTCTTTTTCTATCGCTGTCAATATAACAGAAGACAACAATATGGAACTCATTTGGTCTGTATTACACGTTTCGCTATATTCATCTGGCATTGCAGACAACATCTGTTTTCTTTTTCTATCGCTGTAAATAAAACACAGGAAAATATTTTCGAACTCATTTGGTCTGTTTTACACGATTCGATATATTCATCTTGCATTGCAGACCACATCTGTTTCCTTTTTCTATCGCTGTCAATAAAACACAGGAAAATATTTTGGAACTCATTTGGTCTGTTTTACACGATTCGATATATTCATCTGGCATTGCAGACAACATCTGTTTTCTTTTTCTATCGCTGTTAATATAACAGAAGACAACATTTTGTATCTCATTTGGTCTGTTTTACACGATTCGCTATAATCATCTGGCATTGCAGACAACATCTGTTTTCTTTTTCTATCGCTGTTAATATAACAGAAGACAACATTTTGGAACTCATTTGGTCTGTTTTACACGATTCGCTATATTCATCTGGCATTGCAGACAACATCTGTTTTCTTTTTCTATCGCTATTAATATAACAGAAGACAACATTTTGGAACTCATTTGGTCTGTTTTACACGATTCGCTATATTCATCTGGCATTGCAGACAACATTTGTTTTCTTTTTATATCGCTGTCAATAGACAGAAGACAACATTTTGGAACTCATTTGGTCTGTTTTACACGATTCGCTATATTCATCTGGCATTGCAGACAACATTTGTTTTCTTTTTCTATCGCTGTTAATATAACAGAAGACATTTTGAAACTCATTTGGTCTGTTTTACACGATTCGCTATATTCATCTGGCATTGCAGACAACATCTGTTTTCTTTTTCTATCGCTGTCAATATAACAGAAGACAACAATATGGAACTCATTTGGTCTGTTTTACACGTTTCGCTATATTCATCTGGCATTGCAGACAACATCTGTTTTCTTTTTCTATCGCTGTAAATAAAACACAGGAAAATATTTTGGAACTCATTTGGTCTGTTTTACACGATTCGATATATTCATCTTGCATTGCAGACAACATCTGTTTTCTTTTTCTATCGCTGTTAATATAACAGAAGACAACATTTTCGAACTCATTTGGTCTGTTTTAAACGATTCGCTATATTCATCTGGCATTGCAGACGACATTTGTTTTCTTTTTCTATCGCTGTCAATAAAACACAGGAAAATATTTTTGGAACTCATTTGGTCTGTTTTACACGATTCGCTATAATCATCTGGCATTGCAGACAACATCTGTTTTCTTTTTCTATCGCTGTTAATATAACAGAAGTCAACATTTTGGAACTCATTTGGTCTGTTTTACACGATTCACTATATTCATCTGGCATTGCAGACAACATTTGTTTTCTTTTTCTATCGCTGTTAATATAACAGAAGACATTTTGGAACTCATTTGGTCTGTTTTACACGATTCGCTATATTCATCTGGCATTGCAGACAACATCTGTTTTCTTTTTCTATCGCTGTCAATATAACAGAAGACAACATTTTTGGAACTCATTTGGTCTGTTTTACACGATTTGCTATATTCATCTGGCATTGCAGACATCTGTTTTCTTTTTCTATCGCTGTCAATATAACAGAAGACAACAATATGGAACTCATTTGGTCTGTATTACACGTTTCGCTATATTCATCTGGCATTGCAGACAACATCTGTTTTCTTTTTCTATCGCTGTAAATAGAACACAGGAAAATATTTTCGAACTCATTTGGTCTGTTTTACACGATTCGATATATTCATCTTGCATTGCAGACCACATCTGTTTCCTTTTTCTATCGCTGTCAATAAAACACAGGAAAATATTTTGGAACTCATTTGGTCTGTTTTACACGATTCGATATATTCATCTGGCATTGCAGACAACATCTGTTTTCTTTTTCTATCGCTGTTAATATAACAGAAGACAACATTTTGTATCTCATTTGGTCTGTTTTACACGATTCGCTATAATCATCTGGCATTGCAGACAACATCTGTTTTCTTTTTCTATCGCTGTTAATATAACAGAAGACAACATTTTGGAACTCATTTGGTCTGTTTTACACGATTCGCTATATTCATCTGGCATTGCAGACAACATCTGTTTTCTTTTTCTATCGCTATTAATATAACAGAAGACAACATTTTGGAACTCATTTGGTCTGTTTTACACGATTCGCTATATTCATCTGGCATTGCAGACAACATTTGTTTTCTTTTTATATCGCTGTCAATAGACAGAAGACAACATTTTGGAACTCATTTGGTCTGTTTTACACGATTCGCTATATTCATCTGGCATTGCAGACAACATTTGTTTTCTTTTTCTATCGCTGTTAATATAACAGAAGACATTTTGAAACTCATTTGGTCTGTTTTACACGATTCGCTATATTCATCTGGCATTGCAGACAACATCTGTTTTCTTTTTCTATCGCTGTCAATATAACAGAAGACAACAATATGGAACTCATTTGGTCTGTTTTACACGTTTCGCTATATTCATCTGGCATTGCAGACAACATCTGTTTTCTTTTTCTATCGCTGTAAATAAAACACAGGAAAATATTTTGGAACTCATTTGGTCTGTTTTACACGATTCGATATATTCATCTTGCATTGCAGACAACATCTGTTTTCTTTTTCTATCGCTGTTAATATAACAGAAGACAACATTTTCGAACTCATTTGGTCTGTTTTAAACGATTCGCTATATTCATCTGGCATTGCAGACGACATTTGTTTTCTTTTTCTATCGCTGTCAATAAAACACAGGAAAATATTTTTGGAACTCATTTGGTCTGTTTTACACGATTCGCTATAATCATCTGGCATTGCAGACAACATCTGTTTTCTTTTTCTATCGCTGTTAATATAACAGAAGTCAACATTTTGGAACTCATTTGGTCTGTTTTACACGATTCACTATATTCATCTGGCATTGCAGACAACATTTGTTTTCTTTTTCTATCGCTGTTAATATAACAGAAGACATTTTGGAACTCATTTGGTCTGTTTTACACGATTCGCTATATTCATCTGGCATTGCAGACAACATCTGTTTTCTTTTTCTATCGCTGTCAATATAACAGAAGACAACATTTTTGGAACTCATTTGGTCTGTTTTACACGATTTGCTATATTCATCTGGCATTGCAGACATCTGTTTTCTTTTTCTATCGCTGTCAATATAACAGAAGACAACAATATGGAACTCATTTGGTCTGTATTACACGTTTCGCTATATTCATCTGGCATTGCAGACAACATCTGTTTTCTTTTTCTATCGCAGTAAATAAAACACAGGAAAATATTTTCGAACTCATTTGGTCTGTTTTACACGATTCGATATATTCATCTTGCATTGCAGACCACATCTGTTTCCTTTTTCTATCGCTGTCAATAAAACACAGGAAAATATTTTGGAACTCATTTGGTCTGTTTTACACGATTCGATATATTCATCTGGCATTGCAGACAACATCTGTTTTCTTTTTCTATCGCTGTTAATATAACAGAAGACAACATTTTGTATCTCATTTGGTCTGTTTTACACGATTCGCTATAATCATCTGGCATTGCAGACAACATCTGTTTTCTTTTTCTATCGCTGTTAATATAACAGAAGACAACATTTTGGAACTCATTTGGTCTGTTTTACACGATTCGCTATATTCATCTGGCATTGCAGACAACATCTGTTTTCTTTTTCTATCGCTATTAATATAACAGAAGACAACATTTTGGAACTCATTTGGTCTGTTTTACACGATTCGCTATATTCATCTGGCATTGCAGACAACATTTGTTTTCTTTTTATATCGCTGTCAATAGACAGAAGACAACATTTTGGAACTCATTTGGTCTGTTTTACACGATTCGCTATATTCATCTGGCATTGCAGACAACATTTGTTTTCTTTTTCTATCGCTGTTAATATAACAGAAGACATTTTGAAACTCATTTGGTCTGTTTTACACGATTCGCTATATTCATCTGGCATTGCAGACAACATCTGTTTTCTTTTTCTATCGCTGTCAATATAACAGAAGACAACAATATGGAACTCATTTGGTCTGTTTTACACGTTTCGCTATATTCATCTGGCATTGCAGACAACATCTGTTTTCTTTTTCTATCGCTGTAAATAAAACACAGGAAAATATTTTGGAACTCATTTGGTCTGTTTTACACGATTCGATATATTCATCTTGCATTGCAGACAACATCTGTTTTCTTTTTCTATCGCTGTTAATATAACAGAAGACAACATTTTCGAACTCATTTGGTCTGTTTTAAACGATTCGCTATATTCATCTGGCATTGCAGACGACATTTGTTTTCTTTTTCTATCGCTGTCAATAAAACACAGGAAAATATTTTTGGAACTCATTTGGTCTGTTTTACACGATTCGCTATAATCATCTGGCATTGCAGACAACATCTGTTTTCTTTTTCTATCGCTGTTAATATAACAGAAGTCAACATTTTGGAACTCATTTGGTCTGTTTTACACGATTCACTATATTCATCTGGCATTGCAGACAACATTTGTTTTCTTTTTCTATCGCTGTTAATATAACAGAAGACATTTTGGAACTCATTTGGTCTGTTTTACACGATTCGCTATATTCATCTGGCATTGCAGACAACATCTGTTTTCTTTTTCTATCGCTGTCAATATAACAGAAGACAACATTTTTGGAACTCATTTGGTCTGTTTTACACGATTTGCTATATTCATCTGGCATTGCAGACATCTGTTTTCTTTTTCTATCGCTGTCAATATAACAGAAGACAACAATATGGAACTCATTTGGTCTGTATTACACGTTTCGCTATATTCATCTGGCATTGCAGACAACATCTGTTTTCTTTTTCTATCGCTGTAAATAAAACACAGGAAAATATTTTCGAACTCATTTGGTCTGTTTTACACGATTCGATATATTCATCTTGCATTGCAGACCACATCTGTTTTCTTTTTCTATCGCTGTTAATATAACAGAAGACAACCTTTTCGAACCCATTTGGTCTGTTTTACACGATTCGCTATATTCATCTGGCATTGCAGACGACATTTGTTTTCTTTTTCTATCGCTGTCAATAAAACACAGGAAAATATTTTGGAACTCATTTGGTCTGTTTTACACGATTCGCTATATTCATCTGGCATTGCAGACGACATTTGTTTTCTTTTTCCATCGCTGTCAATATAACAGAAGACAACAATATGGAACTCATTTGGTCTGTTTTACACGTTTCGCTATATTCATCTGGCATTGCAGACAACATCTGTTTTCTTTTTCTATCGCTGTAAATAAAACACAGGAAAATATTTTGGAACTCATTTGGTCTGTTTTACACGATTCGATATATTCATCTCGCATTGCAGACAACATCTGTTTTCTTTTTCTATCGCTGTTAATATAACAGAAGACAACATTTTCGAACTCATTTGTTCTGTTTTACACGATTCGCTATATTCATCTGGCATTGCAGACGACATTTGTTTTCTTTTTCTATCGCTGTCAATAAAACACAGGAAAATATTTTGGAACTCATTTGGTCTGTTTTACACGATTCGCTATATTCATCTGGCATTGCAGACAACATCTGTTTTCTTTTTCTATCGCTGTTAATATAACAGAAGACAACATTTTGGAACTCATTTGGTCTGTTTTACACGATTCGCTATATTCATCTGGCATTGCAGACAACATTTGTTTTCTTTTTCTATCGCTGTTAATATAACAGAAGACATTTTGTAACTCATTTGGTCTGTTTTACACGATTCGCTATATTCATCTGGCATTGCAGACAACAACTGTTTTCTTTTTCTATCGCTGTCAATATAACAGAAGACAACAATATGGAACTCATTTGGTCTTTTTTACACGATTTGCTATATTCATCTGGCATTGCAGACATCTGTTTTCTTTTTCTATCGCTGTCAATATAACAGAGGACAACAATATGGAACTCATTTGGTCTGTATTACACGTTTCGCTATATTCATCTGGCATTGCAGACAACATCTGTTTTCTTTTTCTATCGCTGTAAATAAAACACAGGAAAATATTTTGGAACTCATTTGGTCTGTTTTACACGATTCGATATATTCATCGTGCATTGCAGACAACATCTGTTTTCTTTTTCTATCGCTGTTAATATAACAGAAGACAACATTTTCGAACTCATTTGGTCTGTTTTACACGATTCGCTATATTCATCTGGCATTGCAGACTACATTTGTTTTCTTTTTCTATCGCTGTCAATAAAACACAGGAAAATATTTTGGAACTCATTTGGTCTGTTTTACACGATTCGCTATATTCATCTGGCATTGCAGACGACATTTGTTTTCTTTTTCTATCGCTGTTAATATAACAGAAGACAACATTTTAGAACTCATTTGGTCTGTTTTACACGATTCGCTATATTCATCTGGCATTGCAGACAACATCTGTTTTCTTTTTCTATCGCTGTCAATATAACAGAAGACAACAATATGGAACTCATTTGGTCTGTTTTACACGATTTGCTATATTCATCTGGCATTGCAGACAACATCTCTTTTCTTTTTCTATCGCTGTCAATATAACAGAAGACAACAATATGGAACTCATTTGGTTTGTTTTACACGTTTCGCTATATTCATCTGGCATTGCAGACAACATCTGTTTTCTTTTTCTATCGCTGTTAATATAACAGAAGACAACATTTTGGAACTCATTTGGTCTGTTTTACACGATTCTCTATATTCATCTGGCATTGCAGACGACATTTGTTTTCTTTTTCTATCGCTGTCAATAAAACACAGGAAAATATTTTGGAACTCATTTAGTCTGTTTTACACGATTCGCTATATTCATCTGGCATTGCAGACGACATTTGTTTTCTTTTTCTATCGCTGTGAATATAACAGAAGACAACATTTTAGAACTCATTTGGTCTGTTTTACACGATTCGCTATATTAATCTGGCATTGCAGACAACATCTGTTTTCTTTTTCTATCGCTGTCAATATAACAGAAGACAACAATATGGAACTCATTTGGTCTGTTTTACACGATTTGCTATATTCATCTGGCATTGCAGACAACATCTGTTTTCTTTTTCTATCGCTGTCAATATAACAGAAGACAACAATATGGAACTCATTTGGTCTGTTTTACACGTTTCGCTATATTCATCTGGCATTGCAGACAACATCTGTTTCCTTTTTCTATCGCTGTCAATAAAACACAGGAAAATATTTTGGAACTCATTTGGTCTGTTTTACACGATTCGCTATATTCATCTGGCATTGCAGACAACATCTGTTTTATTTTTCTATCGCTGTTAATATAACAGAAGACAACATTTTGGAACTCATTTTGTCTGTTTTACACGATTCGCTATATTCATCTGGCATTGCAGACAACATTTGTTTTCTTTTTCTATCGCTGTCAATAAAACACAGGAAAATATTTTGGAACTCATTTGGTCTGTTTTACACGATTCGATATATTCATCTGGCATTGCAGACAACATCTGTTTTCTTTTTCTATCGCTGTTAATATAACAGAAGACAACATTTTGGAACTCATTTGGTCTGTTTTACACGATTCGCTATATTCATCTGGCATTGCAGACAACATCTGTTTTCTTTTTCTATCGCTGTTAATATAACAGAAGACAACATTTTGGAACTCATTTGGTCTGTTTTACACGATTCGCTATATTCATCTGGCATTGCAGACAACATGTGTTTTCTTTTTCTATCGCTATTAATATAACAGAAGACAATATTTTGGAACTCATTTGGTCTGTTTTACACGATTCGCTATATTCATCTGGCATTGCAGACAACATTTGTTTTCTTTTTCTATCGCTGTTAATATAACAGAAGACAACATTTTGGAACTCATTTGTTCTGTTTTACACGATTTGCTATATTCATCTGGCATTGCAGACAACCTCTGTTTTCTTTTTCTATCGCTGTCAATACAACACAGGAAAACATTTTGGAACTCATTTGGGCTGTTTTACACGATTCGCTATATTCATCTGGCATTGTAGACAACATATTTTATCTTTCCGATCACTGTAAATATTTTATGTGGATATCATTCTATAATGAAAACCAGATTCAAGATTTCGTCGATAACATTTTTCATATCAAATTTTTGGGGTATTTTATTCAGATGGTGTAGAGAAGCTTGATGCGTGGCAAAATTTATTTCAATACTGGTGAATATATAATAGAATAAAATCAGATTGTAATTTAATTTTCGAAGAATGTGAAGTTGATAAGCAAAAACTGAAATTATATCTGATTTTGTATTTCTGAAAATTCTAAATCTTAATTCTTTTTAGATTTTTAACAGAAATCAAATTAATGACCTTGAACCTGATGACTTGATGCCGATATTGAGATAATAGATCATAAACATATTCCAGGAAACATTCGTTGCACATCCTGGTTGGGGGAGGGTAAATAAAATCACATATGAACACAAAAGGAAGATTTTACATTACAATTCACTCAATGAAAATGTTTGAAATTCAGTTATGCTTTACTTCACCCGCCATATTCACTCCATTTTGCACTAATCGATTATTAAACATTTTTTCAATCACTACAAAACGTTTTGATGTGAAAAACCAGATCCAAGATATGATTTACTTTAATTTTGGGAAAATAAAAATGATATAAAAAGGGAAATCATTCATGAGGCAACCCAATATCTATCTACACATACGAAAATCAATAATTATGCAGCTTTTACGTTAATCAACAATTATATTAAACGTAAGCAATTTTGTTTCAATGTCCATATCGACAAAGGTTTATAAAACGAAAGGAATATTTCAGATTAAATTTAGCGAATAACTGCATCTCATTAGGCTGATTTATTGATCCACCATCGTAGATAATTAGATATATAGACACGTATTTAAATACATATTAATAAACATCTATAAAATCAAGGACACGTTAACTATAAGCAATATTCATTTTCCCTTAGAAATTTTTCCAGTCGACCTGAACAAGAAAATTAAATTACCTTTTCTAAAACATTTAAAGCAGTTAACATTATAGTCAACAACAAAAATTCAACTGAAAGATTCTAATTACAGAAAACCAATATAATTTGTGAATTTACATGACATTTACCGGACTGCGTTCCTGATAAAGCAAAATTAATGAATACTTATATTGGGCATTACACTACATGCCTATCATTAAGGCTCACATTACATCGCTCTGATCGTGTCCTGGGTATGACGATAAACTACGTCAGCGCCCTGGGTATGACGATAAACTACATCCGCCTCCTTGGTATGACAATAAACTACATCCAACATCAAGACCTCTGAAAATGTCTTTTTGAAAAATAATGTTGCCAGCTATACGTTTTTGAGAAAAATAATTAGGACACTTATACGTTTTTGAAAAAATAATGTTCCCAGCTATACGTTTTTGAGAAAAATAATGTTGTCACCTATACGTTTTTGAGAAAAATAATTAGGACACTTATACGTTTTTGAAAAAATGATGTTACCAGCTATAGGTTTTTGAGAAAAAATGATGTTGCCAGCTATACGTTTTGAAAAAATAATGTTGCCAGCTATACGTTTTTGAGAAAAATAATGTTGTCACCTATATGTTTTTGAGAAAAATAATTAGGACAGTTATACGTTTTTGAAAAAAGGATGTTACCAGCCATAGGTTTTTGAGAAAAAATGATGTTGCCAGCTATACGTTTTGAAAAAATAATGTTGCCAGCTATACGTTTTTGAGAAAAATAATTTTTCCAGCTATACGTTTTTGAAAATATCATGTTGCCAGCTATAAGTTTTTGAGAAAAATAATGTTGTCAGTTATACGTTTTTGAAAAAATAATGTTGTAAGCTATACGTTTTTGAGAAAAATAATATGTCAGCTATACGTTTTTGAAAAAGTAATGTTGCCTGCTATACGTTTTTGGGAAAAAGAATGTTGCCAGCTATACGTTTTTGAGAAAATTAATGTTGCCATCTATACATTTTTGAAAAAATAATGTGGCCAGCTATATGCTTTTGAAAAAGAATGTTTCCAGCTATACGTTTTTGAGAAAAAATTATGTTGCCAGCTATACGATGGTGAAAACATAATGATGCCAGCTATACTTTTTTGGAAAAATAATATTACCAGCTATACATTTTTTAAAAATAATATTACCAGCTATACAGTTTTGAAAAAATAGTATTACCAGCTAAAATTTTTGAGGAAAAATATTAACAGAAATGGATTTTTGACCAAGCAAAAACATTACCAGGAAAAATAAATGTTGGCATTAAATGACACATTGAGGTTGATATACTGTAAAACAAAACAAACCAAACAAAACATCGCTCTGATCAATTAGGACCCATTTAAAAACACACGGAATCGTATAAACTTCGTCCGCCATATACTCGAAGAAATACGGCTATATTAGCTTCATACACATGTAAAAAAAATGGAATAAATTAATGGGTGCATTAATAATAAAAATGAAAAAGCTAACACTCAATATCAACTATGAACACGGCCAGAACATGCTGAACGTGTTAGGAAAAAATGACCTCACCATCACTATAAATACACATGGTGCGATCGGTAAATTCGCCTGTGAGAAAAAGAGCACCATGTCGCAATAAACCCCAACGCAAGTTTGGAAATGACATTGTGTACTGCTTGGCATTCGCTCCAGAAACTCCAAGAGGATATGTTCGTAGTGGAAGTGTTTGGGTGTCAATCTGAAGACAGTGCAGAAGATTGGGAAAGAGATGGATGAGTCTAATAGTGATTACGAAACAGTGATTACGAAGTGATCATTGGTGATAGTGACGTTATGCCCTCATTCACCATTCCCTAGGGTCTCAGACTCAACACGGAGGCCAACATTAAGTGTCTTGAGGAGTTAATGTTGCCCCATGTCAAAAGGGTGGTTGCTGGAAGATACTATGTCAGGCAAAAGGACACTACATCATGGCACACAAGCAGGAGAAGCCAGTCATGTATGTCAGACAATTTCTTCGACCACATCACCTCCTACAACTGCTCACCTAAACCTACGACTCTTTGATTATTATGTATGGGGTGCAGTTATGTGATAGTTCAGCAAAACTCATTGTAACACGAAAGATGAACTGAAGGTAAGGAGTATGGAAGCATTCACTAACATAAACAAGGAGTCTGTCCGGAAGAGATGCAAGAGATTCCGAAGTCGTCTGGAGCCCGTGGTTGAAGCCAATGTTGATATCATTGAATAAATTTACTCTTTACTATTTCAAGATATTTCTGTGTAATTTTGGTAAATATATCTGTTAAAATAAGATGTCAGTGTTATTTTCATTTTTGAGTCATTTAGACGACAATTTATCAGTCGCAGGCTATGCATGCATATATTCATCAACTTAAACAAGGAGACCGTCCAGAAGAGACGCAGGAGATTTCGAAGTCGTCTGGAGGTCGTGGTTGGATCCCAATGTTGATTTTATTGAATAAATTATCTCTTTGGTATTTCAAGATAATTTTGTGTAATTTTGGTAAATGTATCTGTTAAAATGAGACGTAAGGTTTATATTCATTTTTGGTTAAATTAGAAGACAATTTATCTATCGCACACTCTATAGGGGGATAACATTTTTTCAACATTTTCTTCCGGAAATATGGGTTTCTCAAGTGCAGTAGATTTTATCGCTCTTTCCATTCGTGATGGAGTTTCCATCCTAAACTTACCTGTTCATTATGTAATCATTTTCTCTTCGTGAGATACATTTAAGTTTTTGTACTTTTTGAACGTCCTCAAATGATACCGTTTCTTTTATCTAGTACAGGTCTTTGTTTATGGATTTTATGGCTGCGGTCCCTAAGTTTCGAAGAAGTAGTTTACGCTTAAACCTACCAGAATACCTCATTCAAAGGCATTTTAAAAATATTCCTCTCCTATCTCTCTCCCTCCCTCTCTCTATCTACTTCTCCATATCTATCTATCTATCTATCTATCTATCTATCTATCTATCTATCTATCTATCTATCTCTCGATATATATATATATATATATATATATATATATATGTGTGTGTGTGTGTGTGTGTGTGTGTGTGTGTGTGTGTGTGTGTGGGTGTATATATATATAATCGCTTCAACCCAAATTGAAAATGGCGTGTATTAGGGAAGGACAAAAAGAACAGCGTTCAAGATGACACAAGATAGCGATTGATGTTGCATTTATTTTTTTTTAAAGTTTGTAATTTTCAAGGAAGCAAGGAAGTTCCAAAGTTGGGAAGTATGAGAAAAGAAAAATATTAGTGGACAATTGGTGTTTGTATCTAGCTATTTAAACAATAAACCGGTGAGACCTAGTTGCCAATCTGGTAGCATGCTTAAATTTATATAGTGTGGGCACCAGGCAAACGATCTCATCTGATAATTTGCCATGAAAATATTTGTAGATTAGACAGAGGGAAACACGGCACGGTGAGAAACTCGCTGGAGACAATATGCCTGGCCAGGATAGATTGTATTGCAGACTCAGGATTTTGTCAAGTATCTCCAGATGCACATTAGGAGCACCAGATCAGATATGACAGCAATATTCAATAAACGGATAAATGGTAGATTTATAAATAAATGTGAAACACGGATTCTAACGAGAAAAAAAGATTTGGTACGGTACAGTGAAACAACCTGCCTCGAAGTGGACGGAGCAACTGACTGGATATAGTCGGTCCACTTTATTTCAGTGCAAAATGTGAGGCCAAGAAGGTGTCGGGTGTTTCTTTTCTGGAGCTCACCATCCGCCATCCTGATGTAGACAGAGAAGATTCTCTGTGGTGATTATATGAAAGCAGTTTTGTTTTGGTGGAGTTGAAATTTACAAGTCATTTCTTGCCCAAAATAACCACTGATTAGAAGAGAAATTGCCATTTATATATTATCGGATCTGCTGGAATGTTTACTAAAAAAAGTGTAAATGGTAGTGCTATCTGCATAGATACCATAGGAACTGATGACAACATGGATGAAGAACAAAAACAGCTGTCCAAGGATAGAGTCCTGCGGGGCGTGCGCTTTAGTATGGAATGATCTGGAAGCGTTCCTGTTCAATACGAACACCATTACTTGATTAGATATGAACGATTGGATTAAGCCAAATATACACCCGCGTGACAATGTAGTCTTCGAGCTTGCGTAGTAGTTTGGCATGCCAAACCATGCCGAAGAATATCCGTATATCTAGAGCAACAGCTCGAGCTTCACCATTATTATCAAAAGCTTGATAGATAATTTACATTATTTACATTATTCGGACAGTTATCCTCATCTTCATTGCCGTATTCACAACGTATCAGGCCTTCATCAGGTGTTTGGAATTTTGGATCGAAGTCTGTATTCCGTCCACTGGTTTAGATTGTTCTAGTTCCACGTGCCATACCTATTCCGAATGTCTCAGTTATTTCCCTTTAACTCTACTCTCCAAGTTTTTGGTACACCACAGCTCTAGCCTGGTATAAAACTGATAAATCCTTGGGTCTAGTAACGGGTTCTAACCAACTTCTAACCAACGCCATGTCGGAAATTTCAATCACCTGAAGAAATCCGGAGCGTACAAGTGCCGAAACGTTGTAAATATAGCAAATGAGATGAGGATATCAGTACGAATAATAATGTAAATAACCATACTACCTCATCTCAGAGGTATAGATGGCTTTCAACACGTCGGCGGTAGACATTTCGGATCGGAAGCCATATATATATATATATATATATATATATATATATATATATATATATATATATATATATATATATACCGACTTCATCCATCCGCTTTTAATTATAGCTCTCTAAATCTCTGAGATTAGCTATTATGATTATTTACATTACTCGGGCTATTATCGTCATTTTCACTGTCATATTCATAACTTTTCGGAAGTTTTGCTTCACCACTGCTTTAGCCTGATATTGAACTCACAGACCTTTCAGTCTAGTCACTGATCTAACCAACTTCCAGGTGTCCTTAGAGAGTGGAGTTAAAGGAAAACAACTCAGACATCCGAAAAAGACATGGCACGTGTAACCAGAAAAAATCTACCCCTGTGGACGAAATAAAGAGTTCGATTCGTAATTCTAATCACCTGAAGAAGGCCGGAGCATATAACGGCCGAATTGTTGTTAATATAGCAATGAAGTTGAGAATAAGATTCCTTTAATTATAAGTTTGAAATTCGAAGTTGGAAATTATCAGCTGGATCGCACGTGAGTTACGTCCTGTTATTATATCAGATAAATAATAGATCATTCGTTATGATACAAAGGAAAGATGGAATAAAAATATATAACTGAGTAGCTGCTTTGTTTTAGTAGTACTATTAGTAATAATAATAATAATAATCCCAAAAGACAAAAAAATGAATAAATACACGGAAAAAAAAAGAAAGGAAATCTATAGCGGGAAATAAAATTCTATTGTCTGGTTCAATGAAATAGAAAAAAAAACTTGTCATTTTTAATATTTCATTTGTATTCACTTACTACATTAAATAATTATTTGCGTTTATACAATATCTATTATTATGATATTTTGTCAAAGTTCTTAAGATCAAATAATAAACTATGCATTAGATGAATTTCAGGGGTTTCTATAGCCGTTAAATTCACAAAAAGACCCTTACAACCATTTACTTAAGAATACCAATTCATCAGAATACACAAATAAGTAATCCGTTATATTTTCTGTTAGTATAACTTTACGCATGTCAAAAATATATAACTATATACACATTGGGATATGTATAAATAGATGTAGTAATATTTTGTGTTGTATAAAACACTTCTCCTTGTATTTATATATGTTTCATTCCAATTTGTAGGTAATTTGGTTCTATGCGCATTTATTTGTGTCATATTTGTTTGTTTATTTTTGGATTGCTTTCTTGGCGTCTATATATTCTCACTTTCTCCCGCCTTCCTATCTATAATGGAGATTTCCCAAACCGCTCTGCCCTGGAACCCATTAGCTATTTTATTTTTATTTTATTTTTTTTTCATTTTTCTCTTTCGTGTTTAGAATGGCGTACATTAGGAAAATCTATTATTCGCATTAATACACTGATCAGAGGTTGATAGGGAGGCATTATTTCTGCGAATTCGACAGGAAGGGGGCGCTACTGTCAATGGGAGTGTCTTTAATTCAAGATTGATTAATACGGTTGACTTTTTTTATTTAAAAAAGAAAACCTGGACTTGTAATTTCCATCAAAACCATTAGTAAAAGCGCTAACCACCCCCTCCTCATCACTGTTCAATTATCCAGTTTAATTTCTCTCTCTCTCTCTCTCTCTCTCTCTCTCTCTCTCTCTCTCTCTATTTCCGTCTTTCTTTCTCTCTTCACAGATATGTGTGCGTACGGGCTTCCATGTACCATTTAAATTATACATACGGATATATATATATTGGCATGGGGGGACGCATATGCATAAACATCACAAATCTGAATCAAACTCACCCAAATTAAGATGTGTCGTGACAGGTCAATACTTAAATGTAGAACGACTTGGGAACAACGTTTACTGAAAGTAACATTTTACAAACCGAAAATGTTTTCGATTTAAATAACCCGAAAAAGAGTTCATATTCCTTAAAAACGAACTCAACCTGAAACAAACGCTTAAAACTTGAAGAAATTGGCCTAACAGTCTTCCTCCTTATCTCCAACCTTTCTTTCATTATTTCTACGATATCCAACACGATTTGTCTTTGAAGTGTATTATCATTAATATAGCAAATAAACAAATTATGATTTTCAAGGTAGGTACAAATGAGTGCCAACCTTGATATACCTCGATATGCACGAGGGTCATTCAATAAATAAGTTGAATCTTTCGGTATAAGGACTTCAAATACAGATAGAAGCTTACTCTTTTTTATTTTTGTTTTACTTCTTTTTCACATGGATTTAATTTCTTTTGCAGATTAAAAAAATCTTTGGGTGTTTTGGCGATTAACAAAGATGGCCGACCAAGAAGCATGCTCCAGGATTGAACAGCGGTCTGTTATCAAGTTTTTGGTTGCTGAAGGGTGCAAACTAGTTGAAATTCATAGGAGAATGTCAACTGTGTATGGTGCCACATGTTTCAGCCAAAAAATGTCTACAAGTGGGCTAAATTGTTTAAAGAAGGACGGAGCAGTGTTGAGAATGAAGACAGGCCTGGGAGGCCTACAGAAGTGTGGTCTCCTGAGCTGATCGAATCAGTCAATGATGCAGTTTATCCTCATACCCAGGACGCGAATCTAGTTTATCGTCATACCCAGGACACAACATTTAACGGTTAAAAATCGAACACCTTATATTATATAACAGAGACTGCGTTAAATACATCATTTTCATTATTCTATCGAGGTCGTTACCATAGTAACTACCAAACTGACAGATGAAATGAAATGATATGTGAATGAGGGTGTGAATCAAAATGACATAGCGACAAACCATTCGAAGGCGGCAATACCCCATCAAGTTTAGGTTTTGTCATCAACCGCAGATATCTGGAGATCGGATTCTCATCCGTGGCTACAAGCATGAAATATTGTAAGGTATTAAACGTCTGAAGGTCATCTGAAGTCAATGTGTAGATCAAGGTTGATGTTGATTGATTTGTTGATTCAACGTGCAGGGAAAACACGTGCAAGACTGGTAATGTCCGACAAGACACAGAAGAAACCATGAAAGTATAGAGCAGATGCCAGTGCATAGCGATTGACTAAGCGTAGGTTAGATGTGGCATAACGCCGAATGTAGGGTGCAAACAGTGAAGAACAAATTCACTACTTAGTTGTAATTGATCTAGCGAAACTATCTTCTTAAACAGTACAACAGGTCGAAGAGCCTTGCAAGCCAGATTATAGCGAATTACTATGCGTTGTTCATGAGGGACGGTGGAGTAATAAATATCGGCTAGTTTGAGAAATCAGCGAACCGAGTTCGATTTCAGTCAAATCCATTACATTCACTTACTTGATAATACCCTTTGTAAAGGTATGAATCCTAGTCTTCTCCCCCCAGATATGGGTAAATAGCAGGACAGACCGGGTTCTATAGCCTTGGTTGGCAACTGGTCTAATACAGACAGAAATGCAATTCTACTACAGGAAAAAATCTGCCTCGTCAGTCATGTATCACGCATGGCATATAACTGACTATGCGTTGTTTACACGTGGCACAAGGTAGATTTTAGGGAGCACCAAATCAGGATCGAACAAACTGCTCAGTTTTGATTGATTTAACAAGACAAGCTTGCTAACCATTACACCATATCGAAGTGTCCCCAATGCAGAGTATAGTAATTTACTAAACAGATCTCAGATGGGACACAAGGCCGAAAGTTGGGAGTCCCCACTGAAGGTAGAACTCACCACGCAATCAGTTTTCCTCATTATCTTATTTCTTCTCTTTTAACAGAGTGTATAATAAGTTCCTACAAATCAAACTATATAAAAAGGATTAGTGCTGCTAACAAAACGTTAACTGATGATAACTCAAGTAGATTGTTTCTTCTGGGCGGAATCATCAATAAATTGAAATTAACACTTTGTATTACATCGTTACATTAAAATACCATACGCCGATGTTTATACTTTACACCAATGAAAGAGATATTAATAAACTAGCCTAATTTAGAAGTGAAAATTATTTTATCTTTATTCGACACCTTAATTCGGCATCATCTTTCTTCGTATACGCAATCGATACCCCGCAGTTTGTTTACATTTATTTAGCGCGCAATTTTTATTTTCTTTTATAATTACCATTCTGTATGATCCCTTTATATGAGATTACTCTTTAAAGATACTAGGGAAACTGAACTATGTAATATTTTGAATCCGTCACATTACGTGTACTAGAAAAATGAAAAAAAGCAAATGAGAAACGTACCGTGCTTCGCTTAAGTTTTAATCTCCATTTAATTAGATGATATCAATTGCAACCGCGACGAAAAGCAAAATTAAAGTTAAACACGTAAGATAGAAATAATTTTTATTAAACCTTTTACTCTATTCGTATTTAAAATTAATTTTAACTGAGTTATTTCATTTTTAATCACGAGTAATTACAGAAGTTACTACTTGTAACTACCAGGTTGTTTCTGATTCTCAAACGGACGGACGGGCGGACACACGTACACTGCACTTTATTTATATAGAAGAAGATAGAGAAGATTAAATCTGATTAAATATCTGTCACATATAAGTGACTCCGAATATATATTTTGATTTTGTAACAGGTTAAGTATAGCGAGTTATTTCCGTGGTTCTCTTAGCAATACATCCCCAGTTTCTGATTCGATATGAAATATTTTATCACCCAACTATTTACAAAGCATTTTGAAGTTTCATAATTTTCCCAGTGTAGAATTATATATCCATACCACGTTTTATTCTCCTCAAAATAGAAGGTTATTTCAATGATGTAAACTAGTTGAATTAATACGGCTTATCAACATTTGCAGGTTATTTAGAACCAGAAAATATTTTTAGATTTAAGAGATTTTTTTAGATAATGATGATTTACTGATAAAAAGTTTTACTAATTATCCAATAACTTGTCCTATGGAAGAAGATGTCGATTAATTCCTTTCCCAAAGGTATTTCTGCCTACGTGAATAAAACGAATTAGACTGAAATTGGGGCACGGCTCCCCGATTTCCAATTCCGTGCTATTAATCAATCTATCACCGGCACATCTACACTTACAGCATTCGTTATTCCCAAGCCGTCACCCGTCTAGGTACTGACCAGGCTCGAGTTTGCTAATATTTCCCAAACTCAGTGTGTTGGACGTTTTGGGTCTGAGCCGAAAGTAACAAGCAAATTCTGAGGTATACCGCGAAAATTGCAAAGATCGTGTAACAAATCATTGGAAGAATTGTGCATGAGGCCAAGCGATACAAATATTATGTGATTCTGAGAGGTCACTTCAGGTCTGCATGATAAGAGACTGATCTGCGCAAATCGTTTGTAAAGTTACTTGAAACATGAAGCGTCGGGAATACTTTGCTTTTTCTCTGATGCGAGAAATATTGATCAGTACAAAAAGGACAACCGAAGGAATGAGAGATGATTATGCAGATACCCTGACAATCACCCAACCGTCGTACACACCAAGTTTTTCGCAGCTGCGATGATTTGGGAGGTAGTGAGCAACGAGAGAGATGACATGCCGACACACTTCGTTTTAGAGACTTAAGGTCTAGACTATAATGTGGTCGCGACACTACACGCATTCACTGTAGCACACACAGCCTTGCCTGTGATCTTGATATTTAAAGCTCGTTAAGTGTGCGCGAATCTTCAAGTTTAGGATCAACTAGATGTGCTATAGTTTGTAATTGTCCGCATTGGCACTTGGTATCATCAACGGTGGCATATCACCCGCACATCTACACTCATAGCATTCGTTATTCCCAAGCGGTCACCGGTCTAGGTATTGACCAGGCTCGAGCTTGCTAATATTTCACAATCTTAGTGTGTTGGACGTTTTGGTTCTGAGCTGAAAATAACAAGTAAATCGTGAGATATACCTCGAAAATTGCAAACATCATGAAACAAATCTTTGAACATATTTTAGCAAACGTATTTCTCGGAATGATTATTTCTTTTACAAAATCTACTCATTATTGAGCCGTCCAGGTTATGACAATAAACAACATCCGCGTCCTGCGTAAGACTATAAACAGCAAGCCCTCCGATCAGGAGGTTTTGTTAGAGTGGAAGCACCTCTTAATTGCTGGTTTTCCCAGGTCCACCCTGACCCGGGGTGGTAGAACCTGTTAGGGTCCCAGCTATGTGGAAAGAGTTAACCCCTAAACTGTGGGTCAAAACACTATGAAAGTGTATAATAAATAGGTTTTAATACCAGAAATAAGTTTTAAAAAATTATTACAAGTAATAAATTTTTGAAGAAACAATTATTACCAGCAATACGTTATTGTACTCAAAAATATGAGTAATTAAAATATGGTTCAAATATATATATGTATACATACACACCTCTTTTTTTACCAAACTATCACTATAAATCTATTTCAAAATTTTGCTGGCATTAAATGACCCACTGAGGTTGATATGCCTTAAAACAAAAAAAAAAAACAAACAACAAACAATCTTTATTGAGTTGACGAAATTCTGTTTAAAGATTGACGACTGACTTTTTCTGATCTCTGATATTTGACTGTTGAGAGACACAAAACAATGAAATGATATCATATTAAAAAATATCACTGAAATTGACTGATTCTTTCATTATTTTTGCAATCGGTCAAAAATTGAATATCTTTTGCGAGCCAGATATATCATTTAGAAATTGTCAAAATACAGGAAGGCGTCCATATATATCTTCCGTATATATATATATATATATATATATATATATATATATATATATATATATATATATATATATATATATAGCGTGTCCATAAAGTTTGTGGGAACTTTAAAAATATTATAACTTTATTTGTATTTGCGATAGAAATAATTTGTGAAAAGGATTAGAAAGAAGTAAATCTATATTTTTTTAAGGTTTTATTTTAAATTTTATTTAAGTTTCCACATGTCCGCCATCATTAGCAATTCAAAGGGTAATAAGATTTTTCAGTTCACGGAAAACATTTGCCAACTGATTTACAGCCTGAAATTACATTAGGTATTTTACGTATACTTAAAACTAGATACATTAAACTTTATAACATTTTTTACAGATTATTTCTATCGCAAATACAAATATAGTTATCAATGTTTGAAAGTACACACGATCTTTATGGACACCATATATATATATATATATATATATATATATATATATATATATATATATATATATATATATA
>OZ038505.1:4399593-4509593 GCA_964036315.1 Acanthosepion esculentum
AATTTGGAAATCAGTTGGATGAGTCTAATATTGATTACAAACGTGTTTCAAGTCATCTTTAGAGATGGGGATGTTATGCCTCCTAACATCTTCCCACGGGTCCTCGGACCCAACACGGAGAACTACATTAAGTTCCTTGAAGAGGTAGTTCAGACTTGTGTCAAGCGTGAGGGCGTTGGATGACCCTATGCCTGACAACAGCGCCCTGTACCATGCCACACAAGCAGGAGTACTCCGTTATGGTTGTTAGCCAATTTCTGAGACGACATCACACCTTATATCTTGCTACCTAACTGCCCAGACTGCAACACCCTTGATTATTGCGAGTGGCGCGTATTTGAGCGAGTGACCCCTAAAATTCCTTGTAACACCAAGGAGAAACTGAAGGCAAAGTTTATGACAGCATTCACCAACTTAAACCTGGAGAATGTCCATAAGCGCGGCAGGAGGTAACTAAGTATTCTGGAATCCGTGGTTGAAGCTAATGACGATTTTATTGAATACATTTACTCTTCCGTATTTCAAGATAGTTTTGTGTAATTTTGGTAAATATATCAGTTAAAATGAGATGTCAGTGTTATTTTCATTTTTACGTAATTTAGACGACAATCTATCCATCGCACACCCTATAGGGGATACAATTTATAATTTATAAATCTCACCATATATATATATATATATATATATATATATATATATATATATATATATATATATATATATATATATATTTATATATATATATATATATATATATATATAGCACTACTCTAAGTTCACACGCGTTGAATTCGGCCTAATCACAATCCATTTATAACTTTTTTGCAATGCTTTCGTCTCAAAAATCCAACTAAACTATAAATCTTTATTAAAATGATTTGCAAAGGTTACCTTTAATTAAATCTTTTGCTGTATCGGCATAATAATTGTCCCGGAAAGCTTACATTGATTTTAAAATAAATTCTTTACCTTGTTAGTGATTTTCAATGAAAACTACTTACTCTGTATTCCTATATTAAAATTGTTTGCAAAGGTTTCTTATAATAAAATAATTAGCAATACATACACCTTAGACACGCACACACGCACACGCAAACACACACACACACACACATATATATATATATATATATATATATATAATAATCCTTTCTCTTAAAAGGACTTATATTGATTCCTGATCAATTACATACCATTTGTCCCTTATTTTCAATGCAAATCTAAAATGAATTCATTTGCCATATTTTCTAATCGTAAATATATTAGTAATGATTTTACTGTATACAGATGAAAAAGTCTATTATGTTTTGGACTCGTGCTTTGATTTCTACCCACTAAAAATACACTTTCGACTCCTTTTAATATATTTTTCTAAAATTACAGTTAATGGATTACAGTTTCTAAATCCGAACGTGCAAAATGTACCAGCCTGTTGATCCCCTCTCCGATATAAACGAATTCACAGGTTAAATGCAGCAACGACATTGGAGACTTCTCTATGACTTTCAATGTCTTCTCCTTTCATGTGCTGTGTCCTTTGAAGACGTGGATGATCATGACTCTCCACAATTTCTTGTTCTTTCTAGCTCTTAGAACATTTTTTTTTGTTTTTGTTATCTCTTCTCATACCTGTTGTGTCAACAATTTACACAAGCTTGCCAGGTAGTTTCGCTGCTTTCCTATGCTTGATTTACCTGCAGTATGTCCTTTGAATGGCAATTCTTTTTAAGTCATCATTTTTCCTTCTTAGTAATGTTCGCATTTTTACCACCCTTCCCAATCACTGTTCTCTATTTCCTTTAAACTACCGTATTAGCTAGATTACTCGTCTTTCGCCCCTGCCCGTCCAACTGTCTACGAGAAAGCCAATGGGTGTTAAATTTTCCAAGCATTCTTTCCTCATAATGTGTCCTCGTTTTTTTTCAACTGTCTCTTTCTGATTCTAAATATATAAGTGTCCTCTTTGTTTCCATTTTTTTAAGCTATTTTACACACTACACACATGGACTTTTATGCATCCTTCTGTAGAACCAAATTTCTGTAACTGCAAGTATTCAACTGTGAGTAAATTACCAATCTTTTCCTACTATATAGGAGGACCGTTACTACATAGCAGTATAGTTCTCTTTTCTTCTTTTTTTCTGGAGAAATTCTCCTGTTTCTTAGTAGTTTGCTTCGATTATTATGAGCATCTTCAGCCATTCACATTACGGTTTCGAATTTTCCCTACATTTTTAAAAGGCGCGCTAGATATTTAAATTTCTATACTTGTTGGCTATTGACATCACTAATTTGCAGTTTGTATCTTAGTCTTTTTAACTTGCTGACAAATATACGATTTGTCTTCTTTACTACCTTGTTCAAGAGTTAATTTTCTTTTTGTCTCTGCCATGGACTCAATAGTGTAACCTGTGTATCTTATGTTGTTAAGGTTACCAGAACCATACTTGAAGTAATCTCTCCTATAATATAAATCAAAATGTGTTTTTATATATTGATCGGTCACCTTCCTAGCCTCCATCATTTCAGATAATGAAATATGGCTTTTTATTCTGATATGAATGTCCATCGAAGTTACCACAACAACCGCGGATCAGTGAAACAAATAAATTACGTTTTATTTTTTTTGATTCATTGTCGCTTTATTTCAGTAGTGTTTTATATTTAATGATGAAAAAAACTGAATTCATTCTTATACGGAATACTATATTTAATTACATTTAAAAAAAAACAATCCCAGATTCCTCATTAAGAAAATAAAAGGTGTTTCATTAAGACGGATCAAAGTCAGAAGTAAATAAATCAGTTTTATTAGTGAAAATTTATTTATTTCTCTATCGGATCACATTATTTACGTCATGGCAATTATGTGTGAAAAATAATATCGACCAAATATCCGCCAAGGCTTCGTCGGCACACCTCCACTCGATGGTCAACATTTTTGATGACGTCTCTGTATAGTTGCTCCCCGATCTCTAAAATATGCCGTATTATCTCATCCTTAAGCCGTTGAATTCTTACTGGCTTGTTGGCATAGACCTTACGTTTGAAATGAACCCAAAGGAAGTAATCTAAAGGCGTCAAGTCGCACGATCATTGCGGCCAATTGACTTCGCTATCTCGAGAGATGATGCAACCAGAGAACTTCTCATTGCCTTTCTGTTTGAACGCCCATTTTCGTAATAGGCTTCGAAAACTTTAGCACGTTGTTGGATCGTTCATCTTTCCGTGGTTGAAATTGCATAAGACTTAAGTAGTTAAATGTGAAAGAAAAAGAAAAACACCATTAGACGCTTAAACTTAATTCACATTTACAATCAGTCCAACTTATTGGAACACCCTTCGATAAAATTTGAAAATGCATTCCTAAATCTGATTTTTATTTAGTCAAATAATTATTAGAATATCATGGGTTGATGCATATCTGTCCTACGGGTTATTACGATTACTAAACCCCGTATCCGAGTAGATAAGCGCATAGTTCCTTTATGTATTATCTCTCTTCAAGACGTTGGAGATCGTCACTCTCCACAACTTCCTTCCGGTCCCTACTGTTCCATCGTTTTACACAGGGTCGCCCTGAACGTTACTCTCTACCCATATTCCTTTAGTATATCTTGTGAGTGTCAAACTCTCCAAGCACCCTTGCTTCATTATGCGTCTCTGTGATCTCAACCCTATCTTTCTCATTCAGTGAATGAGTATCTATTTATTTTCCTCAAAACTTTCCTGCTGTTCACTTTTTCTGTCGATCCTATTCGTGGTATACATTTGTATAATTACATCTCTATTGTGTGAATTAGGCTATATATCTACGAATCCTTGTTGGAGAAGAATACTTTTCCGATCTCCAAGCCCTCTCTGTGGAACACACACCCAAGAGGATGTTTCCCTGATCACTACAATCTTAAACTTTTCAGGTCTAGTGGTAACCGTTATCTTTCCCTCCTATCCATATAAACTACCTCTTATTATAACTATCTACCTTGAGTGGCGCCCGGCCCTTGAAAATGTTTAAACTTACTGTAAAAGAAAAATCAGCAAGGTAATAATTATAATTTTCTGTCATATCGAAGGATTGGTATTATACATCAGTTCAACATTTTTTTATTGTTTTTAAAAATATTTACATTTGGTTTCTTTTTCGAAAATATCTTTATTTTTAGTGCCCTTTTCGGATTTCCGAAATTCATTATTCACAGAATACACCGTCTGTTAGAACATTTCATATAAAGTAAAATTATCTGCATTTGCTTGAATCTGGCTCCTCCCCATTCCAAGTTCGCCTTTTGGAATATCTCTCTTGATAAATACCATGTATTTTTTATATTTCATAGTGTCTACGCGACTACATATGTGATCTGCGTGTGGATTTTGATGAAATTGGCACTGACAAAATAGGAATTGAATTTTTATTGACAACTTCTTATATATGTTTGTTCATGTCTTTGAGGAAACATCTTTTAATAGCTCGAATTTTTTTCTCACTTATTCTGATTATACCTCTTTTCTAGATAAATAAAGAAAAACATCATGTCTGAAAAACTGTAACTGAAGAGGAACGCTGTAATGATTGTCTTAAAGACAAAGAATAGGGATTAAGAGATTGCCCGATTCCTGGAAGCGGTACAGTCGTTTGCTATGAAATTTAGAGCTGGAATTCCATAGAAGATATTCTTGGGCATGACGATAAACTACACCCGGCAGCAGGGATTCTCATCTTGCGATTGGTGGTTTTGAGGATCGATGATCCACCTCTTAATGGATGTTACTCCTAGCTTCACCCAGAATCCGGTGTTTTAGCACCTGTTAATGTCCCTACGAATAGAACAACAACAACAAGAAACAAACAAAGAAAAACAAATCCATTTAAAATACTTTCAAACAACCAACATAAAATAGCTTACATAACATTAAATCATATAATATCTTAAAATTTCTAAAATCAAACAGTATTCTAAGAAAGTATTTTCATCAAAACCACAACATAAAACACGCATTACCAACTCCAGTAATCATGACCACACAGACATGTACAAAAACTGAGTGTCAGCTACGATGTATTCAATTGTGAAAGCAGAATAGCATATCAGTTTCATTACTTCACTGCTGTTAAGAGAATTAAATTTTGGAATTAAATGATCCACAAGGAATTGCTATGCTGTTAAATAGACAAATCAATCAGTCAATCATCAGCTGTTTACAAACATAAAATGCCTGCTAGCAGGTCATAATATCGTAGGAATACTAATATTTGTAGCAAAGGTGTAGAAGATGATAAAAAATACCCTGAAATCTAATTAATGTCATTGTTAAGGCCATCATGCTTGCAAATCACCAGATTGGAAGAATCGTGCATGAGGAGAAGCGATAAAAATGTTATTAATTCCTTTCCCAAAGGTATTTCTGCCTACGTGAATATAAAGAACCCGACTGAAATTGGGACACGGCTCCCCGATTTTCAATTCCGTGCTAGTAATCAATCTATCACCGGCACATCTACACTTACAGCATTCGTTATTCCCAAGCCGCCACCCGTCTAGGTACTGACCAGGCTCGAGTTTGCTAATATTTCCCAAACTCAGTGTGTTGGACGTTTTGGGTCTGAGCCGAAAATAACAAGCAAATTCTGAGGTATACCGCGAAAATTGCAAAGATCGTGTAACAAATCATTGGAAGAATTGTGCATGAGGCCAAGCGATACAAATATTATGTGATTCTGAGAGGTCACTTCAGGTCTGCATGATAAGAGACTGATCTGCGCAAATCGTTTGTAAAGTTACTTGAAACATGAAGCGTCGGGAATACTTTGCCTTTTCTCTGATGCGAGAAACATTGATCAGTACAAAAAGGACAACCGAAGGAATGAGAGATGATTATGCAGAGACCCTGACAATCATCCAACCGTCGTACACACCAAGTTTTTCGCAGCTGCGATGATTTGGGAGGTAGTGAGCAACGAGAGAGATGACATGCCGACACACTTCGTTTTAGAGACTTAAGGTCTAGACTATAAGGAAGTCGCGACACTACACGCATTCACTGTAGCACACACAGCCTTGCCTGTGATGTTGATATTTAAAGCTCGTTAAGTGTGCGTGAATCTTCAAGTTTAGGATCAACTAGATGTGCTATAGTTTGTAATTGTCCGAATTGGCAGTTGGTATCATCAACGGTGGCATATCCCCGTTTCTGAAGATTGTCTATACAGTGACCAACAGCTGTTCGGGGGCGGTTCAGAGATGCCCAGAAGGGCCAGACAGGGAGCAAGGCCAATGGATTATGTATGTGCTAAAAGAGAGCATGTGTTTCATGTTGTTAAGAGGGTGTTGGAGGCCAAGACAAATAAAAAATGAATGTCACAATCTCAAATATGACTCACCCCCAAAATATGGCCTCCTAGCTCACTTGACATGATTTAGTTGATAGGTGTCGATCACTCCGCCATAGCAATATGAAAAATATGTTGTCTGTCATAACTAGCATACGGTCCAAAATAGATAAAGATCATCAGATTAGTTCGTGTCAACGTTTCATACCTCGAACTGAAGCCATCATTGATGTTAAGAGCGGATACGTAGACGCGTTTCAAAACTATTAATGCTATTGTTTCCGCAAATAAAGCTTTTGTTTAATGTGTTATGTGTTTTTCACTAAATTAATGTAGATGTCCTCAAAGAACTCAGCAAACCTGCACTCAGCGTAACACATTGACGTTTAATATTTGTTTTACACAAGTTCTCCAAGTATAAAACTCAATAGACACTTACCTTTATTGAAAATAGGAGGGAGAAGCAACGGATATATAAGTCAGTATTCAGCGAACTAAAGACTAGAGTTCGTCTCGACTGTTTACATCGAAATGTCGGTAAATTACCGACACAATTTGGGACTTTGGGTCTGGAAGAAAGAAATAGTGGATAATGACTCCTACCACACAAAACTTAATAAACGATGTTTCTTTCTATCTAGACTAAAAATGTGATGTTTGAGCAGTTCCAGCAATACTCTATTTCTTTTGGATAATCTGACTCTGGTAAATCGAAAGAATGGCATGAGTGAGGTACTTTCTGGAATCGTTTTGACAGCACTTTTATAAATAGATTCTATACAAGAGTTTGCCTTTAGATCTGGAGTGAACTTGAGTCCCAGTGTACGTTCACAACGTCAGGTCTGATTGAGAGTCTGAATTATCTTTCTTTAGAAAAGGTTTAATTCAGGTATGTTTAGTTTTTTTTTTCTTTTTCAAACAGTGGACCGGTGAGGCTCAGTACAACATAAGGCAGGCCACCCTACTACGTCTTTTTTCATTAAAGTTATCACAGCCATTTTAAAAAAAAAAAAAAGAAAATGCAAAATGTATCAGCATCTGCCTTAGAAATGGGGAAAAGTCGATATTTTTTTGGTATATTTTATTTTTTTCTCTGTAATTAAAAACAATTGATGTCTTGGGATACTATTATCTCTGATTTCTAATGATTATCATATAGCGCTGCGTGTGACTTGTTTTTTTAATTTATTCATTTAAATATGCAAAATATTTGTAAAAGAATTATATTTATTCTCTAGAGAAATATAATTACATTAATGATTCCTGTTTCTGAAGCAAAAAAAAAATGTTTGCATGTCTGATCTTCCGTAGTGGATATCGCCAATGGTTTAAAAAGACAAAAATAAATTAGTTAACAATTTGACTGTTCTGGCAGAGACGTCATGAGTATAGAGATGAAGCAGACGTTAGAAGAAACCGGAATCCCAGCCCTAAACAGGGAACAAGGGATAAACCTCCGCTTCTGTTCATAATACCAGGGCGGAGTGTTAACCGGATAATATGCAAGCCTATCTATTCCTTCGAGTGAAGAATCTGTTAATATAGAAATTACGCTTCCATCTTATCGATTCAATTCTAAATTAATCAGACCTTGTTGCCAATTTAGTACGGCGCTTGCAATTCATAAAGTTTAGGTACAGCTGTGAAAAGTTCATCCAAACAATTACCATGAAAATAGCTATAGAAAAGTAAAGTGAGGCAACTTCACTGCAGTGGGTAAGTTACTGAAGACGAGATGCTAGGCCAGGACTAATAATGTTGCTGAATCTTCTTTGGATTTTATCAAGAATCTCTAAAGATATACTTGGAGCAGCGGACCATATGTGGCAGCAACATTCACAGTATGGAGGAACGGCAGACTTATAAATATGTAAGATAGATCTTGGTGAGAAAAATTGTCTAGTACGACACAACCAACTTTCTGAGCAGCAGATCTAACAATGGATTCAATATAATCTTTCAAGTTCATGTCAGCCCAGGAAGGTGCAATGAGTCACCCTCGGGTAAGTATCAGCCACGCTGATGGGAGACAGAAAGGGGTCCTTCAGAACAGTTTTTACACGGGGAGATTGCTTTCGTTACTTTGCCGATGTCTTGGGATATCGCGTCATTTTGTTTTTGAGTACACCTTAGATATTGTTTTCATTGTTTCCAACGCGAAACTAAATGTGCTCTATAGTATACGCTAGTAGAGCATTGTTTTGTGAGTTTAAATGACAGAGTAATTTAAGTCCATGGTCCGGAAAACTGCGTAGGGGAGAAATGGTTTCTTTTCTGAGGTCATTAGTGAGAAAAGGGGCATTTGAACTCATAGATAATGTTCGTTCTTTGTAATTTTGAGGATAGGGTTAGCTGTCTTAAATTTTTTATAAACCGAAATCATAAATAATTACATCGGTTACACAAGTACATGCTTATCCAGACATCTTACATTACACCTATCTGATCACAGCTCCATTAGATCCCATTTAAACACATACACAAACTTACTAGGCTCCATTAGAAACATACGAGTAGAAAACACAGATATATTAACAGCATCCACCTAGAAAAAAAGGATTAAAAATAATGGAAGCTTTAATAATAAAAAAGAAAAAGCCAACTGTTAACAATATTAACTGCGAACAAGGCCACAATGTGCTAACCGTATTCGGAAATTAAAAACATCCCTGCCACACACTAGACATACACATAACGCACACACTCAATTAAGCTGAAAAATTGAATCATCCTTGATAATGGCTAAAGGTATAGCCGAAAGCGCTCGGAAATATAAAACATTTGGACAGTTTTTACACACTTTTTGTCCAGAAAAAAGCTCTTGTTCGAACACAAGAAAAATTAAATAAAAAGATTAACCGTAGTACCTTGTCTGTCGTTTTTAATGAAACATGCTTAACGAAGTATTGCTGCCAATATATATATATATATATATATATATATATATATATATATATATATATATATATATATATTGTGTCTTCGGGCATCATCTTATTCTCATTATATTTCTTACTCTTCAGATATTGTCCGCCTGTTTCCGTTGAGTGTAAATAAGTGTTTTGATAACAACAAAGATAAGAACAACAGTTCAAGAGTAAATAGTGTAAATCCTCGATAAAATCCAGACGGATATGCAATGTAATAGGTCCTGGTCTGGTACCTCGTCTACAGTCACTCTCTCATAGACGTCTTGTTGCTTCCCTTGTCTTTTCCACAAGTATTTTCATGGCAACTCCTCTGACGAGCTAATTTCACTGGTTTCCAAACTTCATGAATTTAAGAGTGCTACTAGGTTGGCATCTCAGTTTCACCCTTCCACTTTCGAAACGATTACATGTAACCGTCTCTTCTGCTCCAACAGCTTCTTATCTCGCACTTCCAGAGTGTGGAAGTCCCTTCCTCTTACTTTCTACCCTGATAGCTATAATCTTGAATTATTTCAAATGCAAAGCCTTGATCCTGATCCCCTCCCTTCTCTATATCCTTTCCTCAAACAACATTCTTTACTCTTACTCTCACTCTCTGTAACCCTTTGCGTGCTAGTCGCACTCCCGCCTTGCTTGGGTTGACGAGCTTAAAAAAAAAAAAATTAAAAAAATTGAAAAAATATTGATAAATCCTCATCTCAGATATTCAGACTAAAAAGATATTTGTCAATATTTTTTTTTCTTATCTGCAATTAAATTGTTTTATTTTTCTGTATATTTAAGATGGCGAAGAATATAATTTACAGCCTAGCTAATAATTTTGTCAGGTAGATTTCAAACGATATGCTTTCTGTTCGAAATTTTACCTAACCACGTTCAACTTCATCTTCCCCCACACACACACGCTTTCTGAAGTGAAGGCAGAAAATGGAAGGCACGTGACGTATTAATAAAAATGGCTTTAAACGCGGCAATAGCCGAAGAGGCAGAAATGGACGCCCGGACCAACTGAATGAGAAGGGTCGTAAGCGATTCTGTGTAAAATCAAAAGTGGTTGGGGAAATGGAGGGAAGACAAACATACTGCTAGTAAGAACCGGTCATGAAATGCCGGCTGCATGGCTGAGGCGGTGAGAAGTGGATATCAGTGTGGAATGGAAATGTCAAGTAATCCCATCGGCTGTATCCACAAATTATTCGACTGTCAGTATAAATCCACGTCTAACAAGAGTTTTAACTGATCACCTTTCCCTTACCCATGACACACTCCTCGCGAAGAGAAGCGTCCGTATTAAGGCGACCACAGCCTCGTTATCAATCTGACGGCTGGGGCCAATGAGAAGGCTTCGGATTAGGAACATGGCGATGAAGACAGAGATTCTAGCTAGGTTTACGGCGTAGCTTCTTTCTATCAAGGACTGCTTGGGTAATTGTATATTGATTGTGGCGTTTTCCTAACAGGATTGAAGAGGGCAGTATAGACACGTGAACACAGAGGGTGGGTACGTTTATGTCAGCCTTGGATAAGTTAGTCTTGTCATCAGATTGTCCTTGCTGCGTGCGCCAAAGCTGGCTGGAGTCTTTTCTTTATGGTGTGAAAACTGGAAAGACTGATACTTAAACATTGATGAAAACTTGGATTGGCGAACAGGAAATGAAACGTAAGATGAAGCAAGAGAAAGGGTGAAAAGGAGGGAAAAGAAAATTAAAATTAGAAGCGTGTATCAAGCCTATGACTGGAATCAATTGCAATTCTAACGATAATAAAATTACTATATCTTCTATGTCTTATGCCTTTTCAGAAGTTAGCTGATCATTGTAATAGTAATGATAATATTAGCAGTTTCACTATAAGAAACCATTTGACATTCACTGAGCGCAGAGACAGTGATAATCAAGTTACGCTTTTATTCACTCCCTGACACGCGGACTGGTATCGAAGTATACTATGTGTTCTCTTCCATCTCTCTTCCCGTGTCCCCACAAGATATAGGTGACCATGACTCTCCAAAATTTTCAGTCTCTTTTAGCTCTAAATAAAGTATGTCTTTCTAAACCCTGTTTCGCCATATATTTTCTCAATCCCGTCAAGTATATTATTTACATTATTCGGACTATTGTCCTCATCTTTGTCGCCATATTTATTACAGCGTTTCGGCCGTTGTACACTCCGGCCTTCTTCAGGTGGTTGGAATGTCGAACTGAACCCTTTATTTTGCTCACTGTTCTAGTTCCACGTGCCATGTTGAATGGATGTCAGTTATCAGTTATTTCCTGTTAATTTCCCTCTAAAAGTTCTCCACTGCCTTAACAGGGTAGTGAAATCACACTCTCTGGGTCTTCTCACTGGATCTAACCAACGACTTTATCCACTATGACATGTGCCCTTCAAGTATGTTAAGCGTTGTTTTACTCTGTTCCTCTTACCCTCAGTCCGTCCTGGGAGTAACAAATTTCCCAAGCCCTATATCCTCATTGTGTTGCCTAGAAATTTCATTTCTGTCTTCCTGTTCTTAAAGATAAATTTCTTTTTTGTTTTCATTTTCTTTAAAACCTCGTCTTTGCTCACATGCGCGGTCCATGGAATTCTCAGCATCTGTCTGTAGAACCGCATGTTGTTGCTTCAAGTCTTTTTTTTCTTTTTTATTAAAATTGTTCAGCATCCACTCTCATAAAGTAGGACAGTTATCACGTAACAGTTCAGTTCTCTTTGCATTATTTCTAACGAAGATTTTCTATCTCTTAATATTCTGCTTAGCTTTTGGAAGACATCTTTGGCTATCCCAATACATCTTCGGATTTCAGTGTCACGTTTTTCATCCTTTGTTACAACACTTGTAAGATATTTATAATTTTGTGCTTGTTTACAATTTATAGCTTTATATGTATTTGCGATAGAAATAATCTGTAAAAAATGTTATAAAGTTTAATGTACCTAGTTTTAAGTATAGCTGAAATAACTAATGTGATTTCAGGCATTACTGTATATCAGTTGGCAAATGTTTTCCGTGATCTGCAAAATCCTATTACCCTTTGTATTGCTAATGATGGAGGACATGTGGAAGCTTAAATAAAATTCCAATAAAACCTTAGAAAATATAGATTTCTTACTTTCTAATCCTTTTTACAAATTATTTCTATCGCAAATACAAATAAAGTCATAAATTTTTTAAAGTACACACGAACTTTACGGACACCGTATATATATATATATATATATATATATATATATATATATATATATATATATATATATATATATATATATATAGAGAGAGAGAGAGAGAGAGAGAGAGAGAGAGAGAGAGAGGAGTTAGTGATAGTTTAGTAATAAAAATGAGTTGTGTATGTATACATATATATATTTGAACCATATTTACTTACTCATATTTTTGAGTACAATAACGTATTGCTGGTAATAATTTTTCTTCAAAGATTTATTGCTGGTAATTATTTTTTTACAAATTATTTCTGGTATTAAAACCTATTTATTATACACGTTTATAGTGTTTTTACCCTCAGTTTGGGGGTTAATTATCTACACATAGCTGGGACAGAAATATATTGCTGGTAATAATTTTCGTCAAAAATTTATTGATGTTGATATTTTTTTACAATGTTTTTACAAAACATATCAGGTTTGAAAACTTATTTTTACACTTTCATAGTGTTTTGACTCAAGTTTGGAGGTTAGCTATTTACACATAGCTAGAATCCCCCCCAACAGGTGCTATCAACCGGGTCAGTGTGGACTTGGGAAAACCAGCAATTAAGAGGTGGTTTCCACGCTAGCAAAACCTCCTGATTAGAGGGCCTGGACGTAGTTTATCTTTTTTAGGAATTATTTCTATCGCAAATGCAAATAAAGTTATAATTCTTTTAAAGTGCACACGAATTTTATATGGACACCCTGTATTTGTTAATTCATATATTGTTTAGTTTATTTATGAATTGAATTAATTTATTTAATTAATTTTGTATATATTAATCTGTTCGAGTGAACCCATCGTACATACTAAGCAAGAAAAAATAAAACGTTGTAACTAAGAATGTGGTAAATATCCGTCTTCTGATTGTTATAAACATTTACAGTGAAAATTTCCACCAATCCAAATAGACACAGAAATAAATTCAGGAAGATACCCAATCAGAGGCAACCGACAACGAAGGCTAAATTAACTCTTCCTTTCCTGATGTTAATCTTTACAATCGATTTGTCTCTTTCCTGTTATCATGGCATTTGTGTTAATGACTGAATTCTGTGATGTTGTCGGCTGCATTTTACCGATGTTCGCGTCAAGTGTTATTGATCCACGCCCCCAAGGTGTTATCACTTACCTTGTCTCCTCCGTTGACTGTTGATTTGTTTCTGTGATATAAATCTTTGTGTTCAGATCCAGTTATTGATCTTCTTGATCGATAATTTCGAATCAACGGCTTATCTTAACGACTCATTGGTAGAACTATGCAAGCATAACGACGATCTCTACAAACAAACGCGTTGAAGTGTATGTCTACATAATACGAAAAACTTTCAACATATTCAGAATTATAATCATGGTAATGGTACTATTAATAGTTTCCTTATCAGCATTCATTTACCGAGCATTCAATACTGATCTCGCCAAAAAAATTAATACAATATTTCTCTTCAAATAAATTTACAGGAAAACAGTGTTTTACATGTCTGGTCTTTGTTATAGCGCTTTCCGCTATTGAAAACTGACTCCATCCGCAACATATTTGTAGAAAATAAAATTTTAATAACTTCCTCCACAAGAGTAAAACTATTGGAAGTATAGTAGGTTCATTAAAAAAATGACTAAAAATATTTGGAAACACTAATAATAAAAAAGAAAATAGCACCACTCAATAATATCAATTATGAAGACAAACGCAATGTGTTGGCCGTTTTTGGAACATAAAGGAACAATGAAACACGACAAAAAAATTTTATAACTCGAAAAAGAATAGACGAAAGGGTTCGGCTATGCAAAATATTGAACAGCATTGCATATTATTATATATAAATGCAACAAATATATATATATATATATATATATATATATATATATATCCACCAGAAGATAAAACATGATGGACCATCAGAACGGGCAATACCAATACGGAAGTGTGTATACATATATCACAAAGACTGCACTAAAAATTTGATAAGATGCGACACATAGATGAATTTGAACTTTTATTGAAAAGGATGTATCCAGGAAATATACTAATATAATCCAGATCAATTACTGAGAAGAAAACTTCCTGTAAACGGATGAATTGAGTAAGTACGAATAAACAGAAAGGGGCACAAGACAAGAATGTAACTCACCGGTTTTCTTTAATCTCTACAGAGGGTCAGTCCTACGACATCCGACACGGATTTATTATTCTTGCGAACAAATTTAACAATATAAGCTATTCTCAATATTTCAGAGATGAGGTATTATGTACACTGTTTACATTATTTGGACTATTTCCCTCATCTTTGTTGTCCATATTCATCACAACGCTTCGAACTTTGTACGCCCCGGCCTCCTTCAGGTGGCTGGAATGTCGAACTTAACCCATTATTTCGCTCGCTGGGGTAGACTGCTCTAATTCTACGTGCCATGAGTAATGGATGTTAGTTATAAGTTATCTCCTGTTAATTCACCTCACCAAGTTCTGCAATGCCTTAAGCAGGTATTGCACTCACAACTCTTTGAGTCCTGTCACGGGATCTAAACACCGCCTTTATCCACTGTGCCATGTGTTCTTAAGGAGAATTTGGAAATGTTTTCGTAATAATTCTAGTATGAAATGTATTCTTTGTGATTTTTATATAAAATACATAGTTGCTCATTTGGCTATAAAAATACACTCTTGGTATTTTCTATTAAAGTGTATTATTGGTAATATTTTTTATATAAAATATATTGGCAGTAATTTTACTACAAAAATATACTATTTACATTATTCGGACTAATATGCTCATCTTTGTCGTCATATTATTGCAACGTTTCGGCCGTTGTACGCTCCGGCCTTTTTCAGATGTTTGGAATGTCGAACTGAACACTTTATTTCGCTCACTGGGGTAGACTGTTCTAGTTCCACGTGTCATGTTTAATGTATGTCAGTTATCAGTTAACTCCTGTTAATTCCCTTGTCCAAGTTCTCCACATGGCACAGTGTATAAAGGCGTTGTTTAGATCCGGTTTTATGACCCAAAGAGTGTGATTTCAATACACGGGTAAGACGGTGATGAACATGATGAAACCTTCGACCATATTATCACAGGACGTCGGGAACTGTCAACAATGAATATACCCACAGGCATAACACAGACATAATCCGAAAAGTAATGAGTACACGCCAGAAAGCAAAGGAAATAATAATTATAATAATAATAATAATAATAATAATAATAATAATGATGATGATGATGATGATGATGATGATTTTTTGTATACCTGGAAGTCCATGCCTCAAAGAGATACAACAAATTGTTCTGACAACTACAGCCCACACTTGACGGTTGGCTTTATCTATGTAATTATTTTTTTTTTCAGTGGAAAGTGTCATGATGCCATTTCTAACCTTAGGTCCTTGGGCGGGACCCGGAAAGAAATGTGTAAACGCCAGATTTCAATGCAAATAAAAATAATACTAATAAAGGTAACTGAAGTATCTGCCATAAATGCTCCCAAATGTGTATTAAAAATCCTCAAAATACGAAACTTCTGAATGGATAATATCGTTTAGCAATCAGATTACACTACCACAATGAGCGAAGTAAAGGGTTCAGTTCGACATTCCAACCACCTGAAGAAGGCCGGGGCGTACAACGGCCGAAACGTTTTAATAAATATGGCGACAAAGATGATTACAATAGTCTGAATAATGTAAATAGTGTACATAATAACTCATCTCAGAAATATAGACAGATATAAAAAATACGTTGGTATAGTTTTTATCGAAATGTATTGCTGTTATTTTGACTATAACGACTTTGGTTCGTTATTTGCCAATAGCTGGGACTGTAACAGACGCTAACTTGTACGGAACAAAATTAAGAGATGACTTCATGCTTCTCAAATTGTATTTTGCTCCCGGATGTAGTCTATAATATCAAGGAGTATAATTACATAATCTTTTATGGATCGCTTTAATGTTCTGTGTGGTTTACTTGAACGTCTTCATTCAGGCATATATTTTTTCGTTTAGGTTTAATATGATTTCTTCTAATTACTCTTTCTGATTAGATCGATCGATTCAAACGCTTAACTGCAGAACAGATTAAAAATAAACCTTCAAAATTTGATTATTTTATTTTTAATTGTTTAATAAGTTCACCCCAAACAATGTAATAGAGCCACTAACACGTCGGCGGTTACTGAATGGGAAAGGATTTAAGAAAGATATTATTAAGGAACGTGAACAATAAATAAAAGAATATAATAAGACAGAAAATAACGATGACATTGCATTTATATTTTTGAAGATCAAACGTCACTGGAAATCAAAATGATTGTTCCATAATAGAGAAGTGTGAGAGAAGAAAACGTTTAGCATAAAACTTTGACATGTAGCCATTTCGACTGTAAAATGATGAGATTTGCCTCCAATCTAATCGTACGCTTAAATTCATAAAGTCTCGGTATCAATGAGGATAGTTAATAAGAAAAATAGCATGAAGTCGTTTTTAGAAATGTTATAGGGAAAATATATTACAACGCAAGGAAAGTGATTGAAGACGAGATATCAAGTGAGGACTAATTACATTCCAGGTTCTTTGGATTTTATCAAGGATTTTCTAAATATATAGCAGAAGCACTAGACCATATTGGGGTAGTTTTATTTTAAGCATGTTCGAACGGTAAAATCGTAGAAATGTAAAATAGATTCTGAGGAGAGAACTATGCCTATCATGACACAGTGAACCAACCTTCCTAGCAGAAGTCCTAGCATAGGATTCGATATAATCTTTAAATTTTATACCAGCGGAAAACTGTAATTCTTAATTTACATTCTTTATAATCGGAATACTTTCCAACTATCTGTTGTTATTGTTAGAACGTTTCGATCGTTGTACTCCCGGGTCTATTTTAGGTGTTAAATGTTTCGTGTATTCTTCAAATAATATAGAAAACACTGGGGCAATATGTTTCTCTTTCCTATGACAATGTCTAGGCATATCTCATCCCGCATTACTTTTTTAATAATACATCATTCCTATTTCAACTGAATCTGAATCTGTACTAACTTCTTAATGATTAAACTTATAATTACGATGCTGCCAAATTCCAGGGCAAATTCTTTAATCTTTTTCGGCTATTGTCCATGTAGTGCCTGTTGATTTTACAATGTTTTAGAAAATATACACTGCCCTCCGTGCGAAATCTGGGACGGGATGTGATATGTATTAAAGTCAAAACATAGATGCATGCCTTTTACTAATTTTTGAGCATTTAGTTTTAAATATCGTCTGAAGAATGTACTGAAATAACTAATTTCCGCAGATGTCTTTTAAACTGACTTTCAAAATTTACTATTTCAAGAATACATCTAATTAAAGTTGAATCAGATGAATTGAATGGAAAATATATTCAAACCATAATTCGAATTATATATCACCAGAAACTATGTAAGTTTTAACTGAATTCGAGAAGTAAAAACGGTAAAAAAAATTAAGATTACAAAAAGGCAACTCAATGAATAAGATTTGTTAGATCATTTGTGAGATCATAATTAATAAAGACAAAATAGATAAAAGTCTATATACCATAATAATGTTGCTGGGCACAAATTATAAGACAAAATGATTTAAATTTAAATTTGCATGTTTTCTGTAAAATCATGCTAAATCTACTGCGGTGTATAACATATTACAACTTAATGTAGCTAAATTGTTCAATATCATTTCCTTTTTATGCAAATGAAGGTCTTATTTGAAGACAAAATGATTTAGTAATAATTTCTATATGTCATGAATCTTGTCTATATAAAATTTATAAAACTGCTGTAAATTATACATTTTATAAAGTTGCGCGATAATGCTTTCACTAATCGACGAAATGAAATTCCAAAGCTACGAATTTGAACTTAAAATTAATCTTTAAACTTGTATCATCAAGAAACGATAACGATTTGGTAAGAAAATATTTTGTGTGATTTGTCATGTCAAACCCCCACATTGAAGTTGAGTGCAACAGAACGGCCTCAAAACTAACCTGTCCTATTGATGTAGTGGTTGGCCACAAATATCAGTATGTTGTGATAAAAAAAAACCTTAAAGATGGAGAAGTTAATCTAAATTTAGATAGTATAAAGAATGAAAATTTCTCATTCCAGAAATTCGGACAGAATTTCTCTTCTTTGTTGTAGGAATTACCTATATTGCTATTGGTAGCTCGAGAAACTTGGACTCTTATTTCAATCTTCCCAGAATGGAGAAATGAAACTCGAATGTAAGACAAGGCTGCTCGCATCCAAATCCAAATTGCGCAGATTTAAACGCATCTGCTATAAATAAATAATGATTTAACCTAAAAAAATTACCCAACCAAGATGCGAAAAATATCTTCACAGATAAATCTGAACTTTCAGCTGTCTCAACTTTGGGGAGTCAACGTTCACGTTTTGTAATAGAATCCCAGAAATCACTTGTTACCTCAAAATCAATGAGTCAAGGCCGTCTACTTTAGGAGTTTCCTGATACTGAATTTATCAATATTTGTGGTTGTGCGTGAATATATGATATTGCTTTCATTTACAAAGCGAATAGCTATACAACATAAACATATAAAACAGTTCAAATAGACCACAAAAATATTTATATAAAAAAAACATGAATATTTATATATATATATATATATATATTATTTCAGATAGCGAGTCGTTTGCCAAGTAATACAGGCACACCTTCTTGAGCATTTCATATATATATATATATATATATATATATCTGAAATGTTCATAAATGTGTAATATAAATCTATAAAGGAAAAATATATATATATATATTAACATTATATTTTATTTCAGATATCTAGTCCTTTTCAGAGTAATACATGCGCACCTTTATGAACATTTCATATATATATATATATATATATATATATATATATATATATATATATATATATGAAATGTTCATATAGGTGTAATATAAAGGTATATATAATATCATATATATATATATATTTAAACATTATTTTTATTTCAGATATCTAGTCCTTTCCAAAGTAATACATGCACACCTTTATGACCATTTCATATATATATATATATATATATATATATATATATATATATATATATATATATATATATATATATATATATATATATATATATAATATATATATATATATATAATGTTCATAAAGGTGTAATATAAAGATATAAAGCAGTATATATATATATATATATATATATATATATATATATGAAATGTTCATAAAGGTCTAATATAAAGGTATAAAGCAAATATATATATATATCTGAAATGTTCCTCAATTTGTGCATGTATTACTTTGCAAATGACTAGATCTCTGAAATAAAATATAGTGTTCAGCAATTGTGCTGATTGTCACGAGCCATAGTAAAGTACGTCTTTCGAGTTTGACTGCCAGAAACTAAAGAGGATGTTTGACTTTCGCGCGTAACTGTCTCATTGTGCAGCTCTCATAGCGGTATTTTATTCTCGTGATTATCGATATATCTAGTGTTAGCTTTTTAAAGTGTTAGTCGAAGGGAGATAACATTTTGTCTCTCGCAGCACATCCTTGCTTGCGATCAGGTGTGTCAAGGATTCTAACAAAATTTGCACAAGATTACACATGCGATATTGTTATGGTCCAAGTTCTTTGTACCACGGTGATGGTCCAAGGTAGAACCGATGAAGAATAACTCGAACACAGGTATGGAATATCACAGATATATTGCAAACAGAAATATATACAAATAAGTAGAAGTATTAGTAATGAAAATCAGGTTTGGTTAGAGTGAACTATGTTGTCTCGACCAGAATCACTATTTCAATATCTTACAGTAATCGTCTGACGCGACTCTGACCTGAACTGAACTGACCTCTGAACTTACTCACACTCTGAACTCTGAACTCACTGCTGCTTCCTTTTGAGGCGCAGTATTTATAATGTCCGGAATAGTAAGTTCCCATAACAGACATTTAATAGTTTCAAGAAAAAAAAAGTTTATTTTTTTTCTTATTTCGAGCAACAAAGAAATAATCAGAAAACACATTTCCAAGTCGAAAATAAAATGTCAGCTAGCTCGATACTGAGGAGTTGAAATTGATATTCGTTCACTGCTGGGAAGAGTATTCCAGTAACAACTTATTTTCTATAAGACAAAAAGTCATGCAGGCTAATTTGGGCATAAAATATTCCGAAATATTTTTTACTTTTCATGATTTGTTTTGCTGCAAATCGGAAATAATTATGCGGAGAATAGAAAATTGCACCCCAGTGAATAACTCAAGGAATCTTGCCCAAGATTTACTTGTCATTACGTAAAATGCCCGTAATTCCACGCGATATACGTCCTTGCATCTAGAAACACACGTTTGAATAGCAGATTTTATTGTTTTCTTTCCCAACAATCTATCACGTTTTAATCAAAAGATAGATCAGCGGGCAATATCTACAAGAGGGCATTTCATCAATAATACTGGTTTTCACACCTAGGATGCCGATAAAGTTATATACAGAAACCTGGGAAAAAGAGCAATCTTTTAACCGTATCAAAATAAAATAATAATAATAATAATAATAATAATAATAATAATAATAATAATAATAATATAAAGACCACAAACACAAAAAGTGACTCCTTACTGATATGGCAATCCCTGGAGACTGCAATGTATCATTAAAGATATACAAAAAGCTGTCAAGATACAAGGACATTGAAATCTAAATCTCAAAAATGTGGCATATGGGAACATCAATAATCCCTGATGTAGTTGGAGCCCTAGGATTACTGTGAAAACATTCCAGTAGATTCATTGAATGGATTCCTGGAAGTCCATGCCTGAAAGAGATACAAAAAATTGTTCTCATAAGTATAGACCACACTTTACGAAGGGCTTTATCTATGTATATATATATATATTTCGGTGGAAATGTTCATGATGCCATTTCTAACCTTAGGACTCTTGGCGGGACCAGGAAAGGAATGTGTGCACGCCAGAAATCAAAGGAAATAAACACTGTACCCACGAGTACCGCCCACACCTTACTAATAGATTTATCTCTGCAAAATATATGTGCCTGTGTGAATTTTTTTTAATTGGTCAGTAGAAAATATCACGATGCCATTTCTAACCTTAGGTCTCTGGGCGGGACCCAGAAATGAATGTGGACACACCAGAAATCAAAGGAAATAATAATGATAATAATAATAATAATGAAATAATAATAATAATAATAATAATAATAATAATAATGATAATAATAATAATGATAATAATAATAATAATAATAATAATAATAATAAATGTCATACAAAAAATATTCTCACGACTACAGCCCACACCTTACGAAGGGCTTTATCCATGTAAAATGTGTGTGTGTGTGTGTGTGTGTGTGTGTGTGTGTGTGTGTGTGTGTGTGTGTGTGTGTGTGTTTTAATTGGTCAATAGAAAATACCATGATGCCATATCGAACCGTAGGTCTCTGATCCGGACCCGGAAAGAAATGTGTACACGTCAGACAGAGTGGGCCAATATCTGCACTGGAAAATGTGCAACTTCTATGTAAAGAAACTGAAAGAAACTGGTACGAACACCACTCAGACCCGGTTACGGAGATAGGACCTGTTACAATTCTATGGGACTTCACAAAACAGACTGGCAGAACAATCAAAGACAACCGCCCAGACATTGTTATTAAAGACCACAAACAAAATAAGTGCCTCCTTATTGATATGGCAGTCCCTGTAGACTGCAATGTATCTGAAGATATTCGAAAAACTGTCAAAATACAAGGACCTTGAAATAGAAAACTCAAAAATGTGGCACATGGGAACATCAACAATTCCTGTTGGGATCCGGAAAGAAATGTGTAAACGGCAGATATCAAAGGAAATAATAATAATAATAATAATAATAATAATAATAATAATAATAATAATAATAATAATAATAATAAATTTTATTGTAAATGCGTTCCTGTTATAACGTTATTTTGTTTCGTTTTTACTTCTAGTCAATTTGTCTATTTTTATCGTTAATTTTTTTAAGCGACAACAAGAATAATAACAGCAACCATAGTAATAATAATAATATTAATAAAATTTTATTTTATACTTATGATAATTTAAATATATATATATACACACACAGAGGTACATATATAAGAACAACATTTATAACAATAATTATTCTAATAATCTTATATTTCTTTATTTTATTTTATTAATAGTGTTTAAAAGATATATATAGCATTATATCGACACATTTAATTTCGAACTGTTTACTCCGACATCCAGCGGAAAAAAAAAAAAAAAAATATCCCCTTGGCGGTCAAGGTTAAAACGCAAATCTCTAACAATTTTAACGAATACGAATGAAATTTCATACCGGATCGGTCGTCACCCGGGTCAACAAGGGCCGCGTCCCTCAGAGAGGAACCAGTCTGAGGACGAAAAATCTGTTACTGGAACAAACTCCTCCACGAACGAAGAGACACTAGGTCACCAAAACCGGATTATTGCCAACCTTGGATCAAGTGACTCAATACCAAATCGACTAATAAAAAGAAAACGAACTAAATGGACCCGCGAAGAGTATCGACAAGTCATGACATCTTTCTTCACTGCTCTCGAAACCCCAACAAAGAACACCACCAATCAAACATACCAAATATGGAGAAGTATGGTGGGAAAGGATATAAGACCTAACCTCAATCCAAACATGCTTTCTAATGTCCGTAGGGACATTATGCGAAACAACAGACTCTCAAAGACAGAAATAGATAGGATAAAATTAGATATAAGACAAAATACTATGATCCATCACTCAAAATGTAATGAGATGAATGTAGATATAAGTAGTGTGACAGAGGATGAGGTAAAAACTAAAACAAATGAAATACGAAATAACCTACCAGGAAATAAAATCAAAGACTCTATCTTAAACACAACCTGCAGTTCTCCAGACAATGTTTCTGAAGATGACTCCAGGTACATTATGTTAGAATTCCTTGAAAACCACAAAGCGGAAATCACCGAAGCGAAAAACCACGTAATCCAAGTACTCAGCAAAGTAACTTTCATACAGTTGTCAGAAAGAGACCAGCTACCCAAAATCCATATGACGAATTCCAACAAGCATATTGTGAAAATATACAACGCTGCTCTGGAAACACTGTTAACAGATAAACCACCGGGAAACATCACAGAAATTAACAACGTAATATACGCAACAGCTTTAGCAGCGACTCTGAAGCTTGGGATCAAGACTATAAATAAAGTTAACAGACGTAGAGAACCAGCTTGGAAAGCAAAATTGTTACGAGAAATAAAACAAATCAGATGTGAGCTTTCTATATTAGATGAGCTCACCAGAAACCCTAATATTTCCACGCGCAAGTGCAAAAAGATCAAGAGGAAACACAAAATTAAATCACTACTTGACATTCCACCAACCACGGAAATGCTGAAGCAGAAACTTCAGCTAAAAGCACAGAGAACAAGGCGATACGAAAAACGTTGTAGGTTCTATCGCCAAAATAAAATATTCCAAACGGACCTTAAGAAATTTTACAGGGAAATTGGAAAAAAACCTATACATGTCGAAAGGCCACCATCGATTGATACTGTACAGACATTTTGGGAAAATATTTGGAGCAGCCCGAAAGAATATAACCCTAAAGCTGAATGGATCCGCCGTGAAGAAGAACGAATGTTGGATACACCTCTGCAAGAATGGGAAAATATATCCACAGATGATGTTAGGCAAGCTCTAACGAAATCGCAAAAATGGAATTCCCCAGGAAATGACAAGGTTCCCAATTTCTGGCTTTATCATCTCTCGTCTATCCACAAAATACTTGCGGAAACATTATCAACGATTGTAAATAATCCCAATAAAATCCCGGAATGGATTACTGAAGGTATTACATACCTCATACCAAAAACAAATGAAACAGATGACCCGAAAAATTATCGACCGATAACATGTCTCTCCACAACGTATAAGTTGATCACGTCTGTCATGACGAACCGTGCTTACTCCTTTTTAGAAACAAACAACATTCTTCCACTGGAACAGAAGGGATGCAGGAGGGGTTCATATGGCTGCAAAGACCAATTACTAATAAATAAAATGATTCTGGAAAATTGCAGGAGCAGACGTAGAAATCTCAGTACAGCGTGGATTGATTATCGTAAAGCTTTTGACAGTGTTCCACATTCTTGGATCCTTAAGACTTTGGAAATGTACAAAGTCTCCCCTGTGGTATTAAATTTCCTTAAGCACAGCATGGGAATGTGGAACACCAAACTATACCTTAGTCACACCAGGGACACTGTCATATCCAACCGACTAAATATCCGACGTGGAATCTTTCAAGGAGACTCTTTGTCTCCACTTCTGTTTTGTTTGTCCTTACTCCCTCTTACGCATGAACTGAACAACAGTAGCTATGGCTACAAAATAAATAACAACATATTCAATCACCTACTATACATGGATGATCTCAAACTCTTTGCCAAAGACGACAATGAGTTGAAGGGCCTACTTAATATTGTAAAATACTTTAGTGACGACATATGCATGAGCTTCGGATTAGATAAATGTGCTAAAGTAACATTTAAGAAAGGTAGAATTTTAGAAGCACCCTTAATAGATTTAGATTTTGCCACGAAGATTAGAGAATTGGAGCATGATGAAGCTTATAAGTACCTAGGAATTAGTGAGGGAGATGGCATACAACACTCCCAAATGAAAGAGAAGGTAAGAAAGGAGTACTACAGGCGTGTACGCCTGGTACTAAATACTGAGCTAAACTCAAAAAACCGAATATCAGCTATAAACACCTTAGCTGTTCCTGTGGTGCAATACAGCTTTAATGTACTTAACTGGACCATAGCTGAAATTAAGCGAATGGACGCCAAAACGAGAAAGCTCCTCACTTGCTACCGCATGCATCATCCCAAAGCTGATATTGATCGCCTGTATGTGCCCAGATCCGAAGGAGGCAGAGGACTAGTTCAACTAGAACTATCCTACAAAAGTACAACAATTGGTCTCCAAAGATACTTGGAAAAAACAGAAGACTGGATGATGGTATGTGTCAAGGAACATGAAAGTAGGAAGTGTCTCTACTCTGTAGTAAAGGAAGCCGAAAAATTCAAAAAAGAGCTTCAAATGGGCACAGAAATTCAAATACATCACTGTACACCGGCTGAAGCTGCAAAAAACTTTTAAAAAAATGCAAAGACAAATGCGACCGACCAGATAAAGAAACAATGGCAAAATAAACCGCTCCATGGCCAATACTCTGCCCGTACCAAACAAGCAGACGTAGACAAAAACCGCACCCATCAGTGGCTACGTAGTGCAGGGTTGAAAGGTGAAACTGAGGGTTTTATAATTGCTGCACAAGACCAATGCTTGTTAACTAGGAATTATCAAGCACATATACTAAAATACTGTGTTAGCCCAAGATGCAGATTCTGTGACAAATATCCAGAAACCATTGATCATCTTATATCAGGTTGCACGATATTGGCATCCACTGAATATAAAAACCGGCATGACAGAGTGGGCCAATATCTGCACTGGAAAATTTGCAACTCCTATGGGAAGGAAACTGGAAGAAATTGGTACGAACACCACCCTGACCCGGTTACGGAGATAGGACCTGTTACAATTCTATGGGACTACACAATATACACTGACAGAACAATCAAAGCCAACCGCCCAGACATTGTTATTAAAGACCACAAACAAAATAAGTGCCTCCTTATTGATATGGCAGTCCCTGCAGACTGCAATGTGTCTTTGAAGATATTCGAAAAACTGTCAAAATACAAGGACCTTGAAATCGAAATCTCAAAAATGTGGCACATGGGAACATCAACAATTCCTGTTGTAGTTGGAGCCCTTGGACTGGTTGGAAAAGATTCCAGTAGGCTGATTGAAGGGATCCCTGGAAGTCCATGCCTCAAAGAGATACAAAAAATTGTTCTGACAAGTACAGCCCACACTTTACGAAGGGCTTTATCTATGTAATTTTTTTTTTTTTTTTTTTTCAGTGGAAAGTGTCATGATGCCATTTCTAACCTTAGGTCCCTGGGCGGGACCCGGAAAGAAATGTGTAAACGCCAGATATCAAAGGAAATAAAATAATAATAATAATAATGCTTAAAAGATGAATCCAGGCATTTTATTTGTGCTCAACATGGCTAATGCTTGATAAGTAGAAATTAACATGCATGCACACTGAAAGCTTGTGTTGATCCTAATTACAGATTCTGTGATAAATGCCCAGAAACAATGGATAATCATGTATCAGGTTGCACGGTGATAGTACCCACTGAATATAAAATTTGGTAAGATAGAGTGGGCCGATATCTACACTGGAAAATATGCAACTTTACGGGAAGGAAACTGTAAGAAACTCGTATGTACATCACCCACACCCGGTTACTGATATAGTGATTTAGTTTGATTTTGTGGGACTTTACCACGCACAAAGAAAGCACAATCGAAGCTAATCGCCCAGACATCTTGACGAAAGACCAAGATCATAATGTTCTTGCTTACTGCCATCACAGTGTCTACAGATTGTAATATATCTATGAAGACCTTCAAAACAATATCAAAATGCAAGGATTTTGAAGTAGAAATCTAAAAAATGAGTCACATGAATCAGTAATTCCATTTGTAGTTGAAGCCTTCGAATTGATTAGAAAAGGTCCCGATAGATTCATTGAAGGGATCCCTGGTAGCCGAAGCCTTAAAGCAATACAAAAATTGTAGTCACAAGTACATTTCACGCGTTACGAAGAGCTTTATCTCTGTAAAATATATCTCTGACCCTTCTTTTTGTTTTATAGAAAAATCTCCAGTGGAAAATGTCATGAAGCCAGTTCTGAACTCAGGTATTTGGTTGGGACTCGGAAGGAAATATGTATACAACATAAACCCAGAGAAATAATGATAAATCCAGACACGACAGAATGGGTCAATGTCTGCACTGGAAAATCTGCAACTTCTACGGGATGGAAACTGAAAGAAACAGGTATGGACACCACCCCGACCCGGTTACGGAGATAGGACCTGTTACAATTCTATGGGACTACACAATACACACCGATAGAACAATCAAAGCCAACCGCCCAGACATTGTTATTAAAAACCACAAACAAAATAATGCCTCCTTATTGATATGGCACTCTCTGCAGACTGCAATGTATCTTTGAAGATATTAAAAAAGCTGTCAAAATACAAGGACCTTAAAATCGAAATCTCAAAAATGTGGCACATGGGAATATCAACAATCCCTCTTGTAGCTGAAGCCCTAGGATTAGTGGGAAAAGATTCCGGCAGACTAATTGAAGAGATTCCTGGAAGTCCATGTCTCAAAGAAATACAAAAAAAATGTTTTCACAAATACAGCCCACACTTTACGAAGGGCTTTATCTATGTATAATATATTTTTTGTATTGACAGTGGAAAGTGTCATGATGACATTTCTAAACTTAGGTCTCTGGGCGGGACCCGGAAAGAAATGTATACACGCCAGAAATCAAAGGAAATAATAATAATAATAATAATAATAATAATAATAATAATAATAATAATAACAACAACAACAACAACAATTGGGAAAAAAAGGTATTATATTGCAAATACCTAAAAGAAGACATGTGGACCTACTGAAAACATATCAGTGACTGAGGAGCACCGCCAGGTTGAAGGCTGACCCTGAAGAATTATTGCAGCTCAGAACCAAAGCCTCACAACCAGATAATATGACTGTCACATAATCAAGGATGGAAATATCCCGAAATGCAGGATTAGCAGAAAATATGATGAAACCGTCGACCATATTATCACAGGACGTCGGGAACTGTCAACAATGAATATACCCACAGCCATAACACAGACATAATCCGAAAAGAAATGAGTACACGACAGAAAGCAAAGGAAATAATAATAATAATAATAATAATAATAATAATAATAATAATAATAATAACAATTTTTTGTATACCTGGAAGTCCATGCCTCAAAGAGATACAAAAAATTGTTCTGACAAGTACAGCTCACACTATACAAAGGGCTTTATCTATGTAATTTTTTTTTTTTCAGTGGAAAGTGTCATGATGCCATTTTTAACATTAGGTCTCTAGGCGGGGCATGGAAAGAAATGTGTAAACACCAGATATCAATGAAAATAAAAAATAATACTAATAAAGGTAACTGAAGGATCTGCCATAAATGCTCCCAAATGTGCATTAAAAATCCACAAAATACGAAACTTCTGAATGGATAGCGATCAGTTTATCAATCAGATTACACAGGCACGACGGGAAAATCAACGCCCAACATTATATATTTTTACAATAAAAAAATACTGACGTGAATTCCCTGCATAAACACATTTCACTAGTAAAATTCATTATAATATTTTAAGAGATTGATGAATCATAGATTTATTTTACTGGCACAGCTGCTGATTCTTTTCTTACAATGTATTTTTGTAGCCGGGAATATTTAATAAGTTTACCCGTGAATTACTAACCATACAATATCGCCGACATTTCGACATATTTTCAATCCAATGACAACTTGAAATTGTCAAAACAATTATTATTTTTTTTTGCTGATTTATTTCTACAGCACGAGAACTGAGTGGCTTTTGCTGAAGAAAATGCTGCCCTCCTCGCTCCTTCAGTACTTTTATAATATGTCGACTGGTTCTTGTACGGTAATCAAAGTTAAGCAACGTCGTGCAGTGTCAGTACATAGATTGGTGACCGCTTGATAATACAAGGTACTGTAAGCTTGGATGTTTTTGGTAGTGTAATGGATAACGCGTCGGAAATGGAAATCTAGAGCCGATTTCCAATTCCAGTCGAGTTCGTTATATTAACTTGCGCGCAACTATCTCGGGGAAGTCATGAATCCAACTTTACTCTCCCCAGCTATGGGTTAATCAGTAGAACGTTATTTCAAGAAAAATAATCTTAACATATAGAAATGTTTTCTCATTTTAATGACCTGTAAAACGTTGATAATCAGTAAAAAATAAATCAGTCAATCGTGTTGTTATTATTATTATTCTTGTACTTTGTCTTCTTCTTTTATTACTTATTATTATTACTAGCTTTCTTTGTCTTTTTTTTCATTAAATAATTGCCTTTCCCTTAATTCGCCTGACCGTTACGTCCTGTCAATATATAATAAATAATGGATTATTCTGTTTTGATTCGCATGGGAAGACAAATACATATCAGAAACGCTACTCGGTTTCAGTGACAAAAAGAAAGAAAGAATAATAGAAGTGTTTGAAGTCTCCTGCTAATAGCCTATAAATAATGGATTATTCTGTTTGATCACGTGGAAGGGCGGAAAAGACATATCAGAGACACTACTTGGTTTCAATGAGAAAATGAAAGAAAGAAAGCAACAAAGAATTGTTTAAGGACTGTTTCCGTGAAATAGAAAATGTTGGAATTTTTAAATCTTTTCACTTGTTCCTTCTTACTTAAAAAATGACCAGCATTCATATTTATGATTGTCATTGCAATATTTTGTTATTAAAACCAAATATGTAACGATGCAATACGGAAATTTCTACGGATATTCTGTTGTAGTAGAACTCGCCATGGTCTTGTTTCATCAGCTGAATAATTAAGATTAATCAGAATATTTCAAATAAGAAAAAGTGAAATTTTCAATGTTTTAAGGCAGCTATAATTTGAAGATTTTGCTGTAAACTGCCTTTTTTATTAAGTTCCGGAATCTTCACATTAAGTTTTTATTACAAATAACAACATATTTTGTTTTATTCCTTGGTGTCATTTTGAAAACAATGCCTCCAAATCAAAAATCATATTATATCATTTTGACGAGATAGACCTTTTGCATTTCAACAAGTTTTGACAACTATGATCATCCATTATCTCATAGTATCCCTTATCGCTTCTAATATTCCTTGCTCACCTACATTTTTATCTGTAATTCAAGTTTGGAATAATTTCATATGTGTTAAATGAATAACGAATACGTATATATATTCTATTAAAATTCTTCATTATTTTCATTTATCAACCCAGAAGAATTTTACTGATATGTCCCTGCTTTCATTTTATGTATCCTGACATTCGTTCAAGTTTTATTGATATCGAGTCACCAAGCTTATCTCTTGTCTTGTACTCTTATCTCCATCAATCCCACTATTATATGATTATATATTTCCACGCTCCCCAGGCTTTCCTGTCATTTTTTATCTAATTTTGTAACCTCTAGACCTTTTTTTTCTTGACAGTTCCAAAAATTCCTTCCCAACAAATTCTAAATTCGAATTTGCTTTAATTCCATCGATCTTTATTCGTAATATATTTTCGGTATTCACGCCAAAATTTAACGGGTTGATTACGAAGGATAGGAAATGACAGCAGTTATTCTTGACATACTAAAGAGTGTTTCAATAACTTGGACCGATTTTAATGTGAATTAAGTTTAAGTGTTTAATGATTTTTTTCTTTTTGCTTCAGATTAGGCGGACATTTGGGCGATATTATTTTTCACCTATAATTGCCATGACTTAAATAACATGATCCAATAGAAAAAGACATTTTCACCAATACCACTGATTTATTTACGGCGGATTTTGATCCGTCTTAATGAAACACCCTTTATATATATATATATATATATATATATATATATATATATATATATATATATATATATATATATAGGCTGAGGAACGTGGGTTTTCGCCACATTTTTAAGTACCTTTGATTGACCATTTTATCAAGGGTCTATTCCAGAATCATCTATTAAGTTTCTTATTATCTGCACAACCAACCCCGCCCATATACACGTGTTTATATGTGTGTGTGTGTGTTTATATATGTGTGGCATTATTCAGAAAAACTGAAATTTACGCACACACACACACGCAAACTAATAACTTAAAACCATTTCAAATGTGAATTAAGTTTATGTGTCTGATGAAATATTTTCTTTGCCGGATATTTGGTCGATATTATTTTTCACATATAATTACCATGACTTAAATAACATGATCCAATAGAGAAATAAATAAATTTTCAACAATAACACTGATTTATTTACTGCTAACATTAAACCGACTTAATGAAACACCCTTCATATATAATCCATCTTAATAAAACACATTTTATTTTCCACAGAATTCCTGTGATTTTTTAATTTTTTCATTGCAGTTCTTGTCTTATATGTGTATATATATCATGGACTCTCCGTCGGTTTCAACGTATGAGGTTCCGACAACTGTGCTTATACAACCCTGTGTGTAAGTCGCAAGTGACATTTCAGTCCTGCTAGTGTTTTGCAAAGAAGTCTACAGATTGTGCAAGAGTGTGGATTGTTGGAGTGTGTGGCCGGTACAGCAGCAGATATTTTAGTCCTTTCCCTAGTGTGACGAAGCTGGGTGATGTTTGATGCTGCATTGTTCTTGATGCCATTGTAGCAAGTAGTCCTCCACTCATTGCGATCAATTGCTATGTCCTCAAACGTAGCATGGTCCATATTCGCAGCTGAGAGGTTACTTTTCAGTTTGTCCCTGTATCTAAGCAATGGTCGGCCCACGCTTCGATGACCACTGTCAAGTTGACTATACATGAGCATCTTTAGTATTATGTTGTCTTGCATACGTAGCACATGACCAGCCCAGCGTAATTGTGACTTCATGAGAAAGGAATCAATACCATCAATATATATATATATATATATATATATATATATATATATATATATATATATATATATATATATTTAAATGCATACATAATTGAACACATGGACACACCCATGCGCCGCGAAGCCCTCACACAAACATAGAGAATACGGAGGAGAATTTACACTATTGCTAAATGTGTATAAAAAGAAAACATTCAAAAATATAAGCAGTAAATTGCTGATATCCTCTGAGGTGTGGACGAACAGATCCGCCTACAAAATTCTGGAGTCGGGATGCTGAAGCTAACATCAATCAGCTAAGTGACAAATTTTACTAACAATATATATATATACATACATACATACATACATACATACATATATATATATATATATATATATATATATATATATATATATATATATATATATATATATATATATATATATATGCATACACACACACACACATATATATATATGTACACACACACACACATACAGAGGGTGCGATAGGTAAATTGTCGCCACATTTTATTTACATTTTAGTGCATGCCCACTATTTGCTTTTGATTTTGTTGATTGCACACTACAGTACGATCATTTGGACACCGTCTATGAGAAAAAGTGCACAATACACTTCGCCAGAAATTTTGAAACGGCAAATTTCTCCTTTTAGTCACTGATGGGTACGGGGTTTGTCTACATCAGTTTCTATGTTACGGACATAGTACTGATCCTGAAAAGGCTGATCTTGCCCTCGTTTCTGCATTTGGTCTGTTGCATTGCTTGTATTGTTTATTTGCACTTCTTCCTCCACTCATTTTATTATTATTATTATTATTATTATTATTATTATTATTATTATTATTATCATTATTATTATTAGTAGTAGTAGTAGTAGTCGTAGTTTCCGGTTTTGCCTATTTGTCTTTTAATGCAATAAATTACCTGAGCTTCTGTGTCAATAAAATTTTATGATAGGACTGTAAACGTTTACACAGTTCTTAGTGATTATCACACCTCGATCAAGAGTTTTATTTTACATATAATTTAAACGTCCTACGAGGCTGGCATCCCGTTCCCACCCCTTCACCGTTGAAACTGTTAGATGTAGACGTCTCTTCTACTCCAATAGCTTCATGTCTCTCACATCTCGCCTATGGAACTCCCTTCCCTATTACTGTTTCCCTGACAAATACAATCTCCAACGGTTTAAGTGTAGCGTCAATCGACATCTCCAGTTGACTTGATCTATCCACTTCCCTTCTCCACATCCTTTCATCTTTCATTCCTATCTGCTCTTCCTCCAACCCTTCTGTAACCTCATGCGTGATAGTGGCCTCCAGCCTTGCTTGGGGTGATACGCTTAAAAAACAAAAATTTCGAATCATTTTACGATATTGACAGATAGAATATAGACTTTTTTTCAAATTCTATTCGGTAATGTTTGCTGATTTTTGTTTATGTTTAACCAAAACAACATCGATTTAATTATTGTTTTTTTTTCTCCTTCTTGGTAACTCCAACGTTGTATCAAGTGATAAAACTGTTTACACTTCAGCAGTCTTAGCGGTTACATTAAGTGAACTGATTCTCAGATAGAGTAGAATGTTTGGATATTTAATAAAATTATTTAAAACTTTGCAATGAAACACTGTTGTTCAATAAACACATGCTAAATATAGAATTCCAGACAGTATAAATAAATATAATATGAGAGAAATCTCCTCTGACTACCAATATCCATAAATTAAAACAAAAGTCACATTGGATTTTATTACTGAGTTTTGTTACAAACAATAACTGTAAAACTAATTAAGGAAAGAACGCTTTTGCCTACATAACTTTCCAAGCATCACATCTGTATTAAATAAGTCTATTGATTAATCCCGATTTTAAGGAATATTGTAAAGAGTATCGATTGTTAACCATTGTTCTTATCTAATGCCATAAATTCTTGTTTTCTCATCACATTAATCTGAAAGTTTTGGGGGTTGAATCATTTTCGGCATCAACTTATGTGGCTGAAAGATTATCATCGGATATAGGAGCAGGCTGGAGTGAAGAACACAATCTCGGCTATAAAGAAGGGCAGACATAATTTGACTGGCAATGTCTCTCGTCTCTGTGATAAAAAAAAAACAATGAGAACGAAACCGCGGACACCAAGACAATGGAAGTGAACTAGAGCACATCACTAGCACTACACAGGCGCTTGAATTTGCCTATATGCAAAATGGAGCAAATATTGTGAAGCATTACATTTCGTGACAGGAAGGGCAACACCTGAATTCGACAGCAGATTTGCTTGAAGAACACAATTACGATTATCAAGAAGGGCAGACATATAGGGTCTGACCGCGTCTCTTGTCCCATAGACAGCAGGTAGAATGATTAGACCGAAAGAGCAGATACTAAGGAAGTGGAAGTGAAAGGACAACACTAACATTGTATAGACACTTGCATTGGCCAAATATAGATAGGAGCAAATATTGCTCGGTATCACCTTATGAGACAGGCAGAGCAGCACCTGCATTCAACAGCAGACAGGTGTGAAGAATATAACCGAGACCATGAAGAAGGCTAAACATAGAGAGTCTGAGAACTTCACCAGCCTCCAAGACAACAGGTGAATGTTTAGAGCGAGAAAATGCATACCAAGACCGAGTAAAATAACTAGAAGGAAGCACTATCAATGCAGCGACGGAAAATGGATCGAATCACTATATGTGACTGCAGACTTGAGGGAGATATGTAATCGACACCATCAAGTAGGGCAAACATATATGGCTTGGTCACGCCTTTCAACAGGTGGAAGATTAGAACGGCAGGGTCGAAATCGATACGTTTTTACGTCATATCGACACTTTTCAGTTTATTGTAGGAATTCATTTAGATAAGAATGCTTTAGGGATACAAGACTCACCAACCCATAGATGGGGGAGAATCATGTGTTTTTTTTTCAAATCTTATTTTTTCTAGGTGAATATAATAGATTGCAACTCGGCACTCCAATTAACAATTCTGACCCATGAGACATTGCACCATCCACACACCCAAATTTACAGTACCTGGTATTCCCAAGCAATTCCCCTCTCGGTACTGACCTGGCTCGATGTTGCTTAACTTCGAGGCTCGTACGATGCTTCAAAGTTATATGTCAGTAAGACTGGACTGGACATGTCAACCAGAGAGGTGTGACTCCAACAGGAATGAGAAGACATTGGATTTTGATTGCGATTTTGGCTTTCTGGAATATTTCTAATAACATATTCGTTGTTGTTAAGGTTTTTACGGATATGGATTTAAAAACTACAGAAATATTGTGGAATCAACGAAGCATAAATTGTAATCACTATCTTACCTAATTCATACATAAATAAAACGACAGAAACAGCAACCTATCTGCTACTACTGTGGTTCGATAGCCAATATAAGGAGAGGGTTACTATAATAATAATAATAATAATAATAATAATAATAATAATAATAATAATAATAATAATAATAAAGAAACTGATACGAACACCACCCTGACCCGTTTACAGACATAGGACCTGTTACAATTCTGTGTGACTACACAATAAACACTGACAGAACAATCAAAGCCCACCGCCCAGACATTGTTATTAAATACCACAAACAAAATAAGTGCCTCCTTATTGATATGGCAGTCCCTGCAGACTGTAATGTATCTTTGAAGATATTCGAAAAACTGTCAAAATACAAGGACCTTGAAATAGAAATCTAAAAAATGTGGCACATGGGAACATCAACAATTCCTGTTGTAGTTGGAGCCCTTGGACTGGTTGGAAAAGATTCCAGTAGGCTGATTGAAGGGATCACTGGAAGTTCATGCCTCAAAGAGATACAAAAAATTGTTCTGACAATTACAGCCCACACTTTACGAAGGGCTTTATCTATGTAATTATTTTTTATTTTATTTTATTTTATTTATTTTTTTTTTTGCAGTGGAAAGTGGCATGATGCCATTTCTAACCTTAGGTCCCTGGGCGGGACCCGGAAATAAATGTGTAAACGCCAGATATCAAAGGAAATAATAATAATAATAATAATAATAATAATAATAATAATAATAATAATAATAATAATAATATGATATTTAAAAAGGAGACAAATAAATAATAATAAAATAAAAGTAATAAAAATATCCCATAATAGTAGCAGACCATAAATGATTCACATAAATGATTTAATACATCAATAAATGCATATACGTGTGTGCTACATAGATATATACAGATATATACAAAACATATTTTATACACATATATACACAAATATAAAATACATATTTTATACACATATATACACATACATAGTTGCAAACCTAATTATATTTTATATTTAATAATAATAATAATAAAATAATAATAATAATAATAATAATAATAAGAAGAAGAAGAAGAAGAAGAAGAAGAAGAAGAAGAAGAAGAAGAAGAAGAAGAAGAAGAAGAAGAAAAATAAAAAATATTTTATCAAGTGTTCACGCAATATAAATCCTAAAACCCGTATAAGATAGGTTGCTACTAAAAGAAATTTTTTTTTATTGATGTAGATACACAGGTAAGAGGTGTGAAGATACCTAGGACACATATCCCGAGACATGTAAAGGTTAAGATTGTAGTGTTAGGGGAAATATCCTCTTGTGAGTCTGTTCCATGAAGTAGTGGCACTTGGGATGAAGCTTTTCAAACGGATCTTCATCTTTACTAGTAGAATATAAAGAGGGTGAGGATGATATCCGCCTGTGTATATGCCATGGCGGTTCTTAGCTGTAAATGCATTCAACAGCAGACTGGATTGAAGAACATAATCGTGATCACCAAGAAGGGCAAACGTAGAGGATTTGCCCACGTCTCTCGTCTCAGAGACAACAGGTGAACGTCTAGAGAAAAAAGGCGGACACCAAAGCCGTGGAAAATGACTAGAGGGTAGCAGCATCAATGTAGTGACACTTACAGTGTCCCAACGTAAAATAAAAACGAATCATGCTCGGCAACAACTCATGTGACAGCAGGATGTGAGGAATATAACGACGGCCATCAAGTAGGGCAAGCATAAATGGGCTGGTCACGCCTCTCATCTCAGAGACAATAGGCGGACGATTAGACCGACATGGTCGGTCGGGATACGTTTCTTTTTAAGGTTTCGACGGTGTAACTAAGAAATTCGTCAGAACATTTTCCATGTACATAGTTATAGAATAGGAACAATCTTTCGACTTTGCGTCTTTTGGTAGTAAAGTTATAAGTAGATGACCAATTTTTCGGCTTCTTTAGCGATGGATCGTATATATGTATTCCCCTTAATATCTAGGGTGAGACCCAAATGACGCTTAAAGCATGGATTATCCTTGGGTGGGAAACCTTTCATTTTGACTGCTGATAATTTCGGATCAGTTCTGTGATAATGAAAATTTACCGACGTGTCTCCTAAAACACTATCTTACTATTTGTATTATAAAGATCAGAGAGGATTGTTGTGTTTGAAGATTCTGGGTATATGTAGGATAGATAAGGATTAACCCTTAATGTGATTAAGAGTAGTTTTCAGGTAAGCAACTATGCGGCTCCACACAATGACAGTCCTCGTGAACATTGAGAGCGGGACTTCTTTCATCCCGGTTGTACATAGTGGAAATGAGGAAGTTTGGATCCAATTTAAGTTGCATGGGGTGTCCGAGATGTAAATGTCTGAATCGGTGGATGCAACGAATAGAGTTCGTCTAAACATTTTGTTGGAAATAGCGTCAGATTAGCGAGAGGCTTGCAGATTTCTGTCAGGAGTGGGGGGAAAGGTTTTAACCGAAAGAATAAATCTTTCTCCACAAGTTAGCGTAAACAAATTTGAACTCTGTAAAAGCTGGAATGTGAAGATTGTGTAGCGCCAATTTATGAGAGCAATACTCTATTTTTCATCTAAACTCTCCCAAATATTATTTTAGTGTTTAATATACCTTGTATTCCGAATAAGGACTTTTCTTTCTGTTATACTAGCTGCTAGAGAAAGCACGTGACTTAAGTGTATATTGATATTTAACCCATATGTGGTGGTTCGGGAATCGATGGATTTATGTCATTTTAAAGTCTATCTGTCCGAAAAGGCACACAGCAAAATTCGAACTGCGCACGACGATTTCTTTTGCCGCAACAGTAACCGGTTTTATTACTTAGGAAGAATTTAATTACACACATTTAATCATTTTGAACGAGATATTATCAACATGATATTTTATTCTAAATTTTAATTTATTTGATGACTATCATTTATCCCCCGGTCGAAGGTTTTATACATCCACACTGTTAGGATAAAACGTTGTGTACTATTAAACAAGAACTAAAATTACAAATCAAATAAGAACTCTGTAGAAAACATGGCTGCCGACATTCGATTGTCCTAAATATTGGATTCTTACCAAGGTCCTTCAATGAATTCAAATGAAAAATACGAACATCGATTTGACTGTCGAAATTTCAAGGAAACTGACAGGAAAAGTATCGAACTTTCTCTATAGCCAGAGGTAATTTCAATTTGCTTTCACGAAAAAGACATTTTCTATGTAGAACTGTTTTATTTAACATTATCCTTTCAAGTTCGTCTTTTCTTGTTTAGACTTCCCACACTAAAGTTGTTAACTTCACATTCTATTGCTCAATAGTTTCTTCTTTAAAGGATATATTGCTATGAATTAATACTGTAGTTGGCTTGATCTAACACGTACAGAAATGTTCAGTCAGTCAGTTAAATGCCGTACGTGATACACGCTTGGACGACCATGTCTCTTTTGATTCATGACTGACTGGGCAGACGAGATTACTGCAGTGGGTTATCATTTCATTCTTCGGTAGACTGGTTGTCAACCAAGGCTATATGATCCAGTCTATCTGCTATTTACCCCATAGCTGGAGGGACGAGAGAATCATTCACACATTTTGCATTTAATTGTGCGTAACTAAATGCAACGAATACGACTAAAATTTCAACCCGCCTCTCTGATTTCTTATACCGAGAAACTTGCACAGAAATATTACGCATCTCGAAAATACATGCAACAAAATTATCGTTTTTTAATGATATTTTTCCGTTGTAACAAGGCTCAGTAACCATTCAAGGTATTGTTTGCTGTAAAGGATTAGAAGTGGGAAGTAAGATTTACATATTAGGAATGCCGAATAGATAACGACTGATCCAAAACATGATAGGGTTGAGATTAAAGAGTTCTAGACACATCTTTTCGGAAGTCTGTTCCACAACGTAACCTTTCATATGAAAAAGCTGTCTGAGTGGAACTACCCCCTTAGAAGTGTAACTACCCCCTTAGAAGTGTAACTACCCCCTTAGAAGTGGAACACGAAGTGAAATCGAGTCTACTCATATATGTGATATGGTGGGTACTAGATGACATTTATGAAGTGGTATATCTAACTAATGTGTTCATTGAAAATCTTCCATGAAACCAACTCTAGATTAGGGAGAAGCAAGTAAGTATTCGTCTGTGGGAACGGGACCGGTCGGTATTTAATCCATCACCCACAAAGTTGCGTAAACGGTTTTACACTCTCGTTTGTCTGGTGAGGTTTGGTTCAGGGCATATCAAACACAATGGTTTATTTAATACCGTCAATATTTTTATTGCTGGTAATTTTTGTTTTACATGTATAGCTGGTGATTTTTTTTTCAAAATGTATAGCTGGTAATATTTTTTTCAGAAATATATTGCTGGTAATAATTTTCTTAAAAAATTAATTGCTGTTGATATTTTTTTACAATGATTTTACAAAACATATCCGGTTTGTAAACTTATTTTTACACTTTCATAGTGTTTTGACTCAAGTTTGGAGGTTAGCTATTTACCCATAGCTAGGACCCCCCAACAGGTGCTATCAACCGGGTCAGGGTGGACCTGGGAACACCAGCAATTAAGAGGTGATTCCACTCTCCTCAAAACCTCCTGATCAGAAGCCTTGCTGTTGGACGTAGTTTATAGTATTACTCAGGACGCGGTTTTAAACTCTGCCAAGACTGTGAGGGTTTAATCGAGATACTACATCAATGTTCACGTTTTGTTCTAATCAGCCTATTGTAAAGATAGTGAATTGCAGAAGGACTCAGTTTTCTGCAAACGGGGGGGAATTTTATCACAAGTGCGCACCTTCCCGACGTTTGCTTTTTCACTTAATAATGCCTACCATGCATAAACACGACTATAATTTTGAGTCAAGTATGAACACAATCAATCTTTACCGTCTGGGTAAAGTAAAACAAAAACGTGTTCAATGTTTGACTTTTTTACACAAGTATGAAGCGATCCCAGCTTGAGGCCGATTATTTAATCATTTGGGATTCTTTGTGACATGTCTTTATGTTCATTTCAAATTAAACAACACCAGTTTGAATGTTTGGTATGTGACATTCTAGAATAATAGACGTACTTCCTATAAACACATTGGACATCATATATCTCCGCTTGGTTTCGTAACGTCTCGAGAATCCTGAATTGATATTCTGTGATCTGTAAGTAAGTAATCCTTTGTTCGCATAGCGTATTATCTTACATATAATGTACATGTAACCAGAGGTAACGAAATATGACGTTAATCTGAATCTGGGCCATACATCCAAATGAAAAATTGAAGGAGACTATTCCGCCAATCTGTATCTCTATCTCTAGAAGTCAGGATGTGTGTTTGTGTGTGCGTGTGTGTGTAACGAATGCACGGCCGGAATTTTCAACGGATTTACACCAAAATTTACATGTACATGCTCCAAGTTAGTGGGGAGGCCAAGACCGACTTTGCATTTCCCAACTCCCATCGGTAGTGGAAATAATCGATTTTTTCATGCTTCTACGGCAGTTTTCATGTAGTTTGACTATAGCTGGCTGCCACGAATATGCAGGAAGATTCTATTGGCCAGCGTGAGAGCTAACAGCTGACTGATATGAATGTTAACTAGGATGCTAGCATGCAAAAAAATCGATAGCTGCACTCATCACAAGTGGGAAAAATTTAAATCTACATGGCACTTTACTCCAATTGGCTCATTCGCTTGCTTAAACTCAACGTTGAATCTTATTCCGCAGAACTGGGTTGGGTGTGAAAATGTATTTGTTGTTAACATTCTATTTTCATTCGGTTTTTCCAGTTACGAGTCCTTTTTTAAAGCTGATCGTTTTGTGTTCATTGTGTTTAGTTCTTTTTCGTAACAGATTTAATGTTTAGTATAGAGCTTAGAAAAAATTTGCAGTGTGAGATAGGCAAGAAGTAAGGCATGTAGCAATATCAGCACGGCAAAGGGCACTCCTTTAAAGGCAAGGAAGAGGTTAAATATTTTAAGTCAAGTGATAGCGATTGCTGTATGAGTCGTACGATTTTTGAATCAAGCACAGGCAACGCCGGGCCATGCTGCTAGTACTATCTAATAACAGTCAGCAGAAAACACTTTCCTTAAATATTCAACAATATTTCTAATAAACCGGGGTTGATTTCCCTGTTGTATTTTATGCTAAACCTAAATGTTTTGAGGAAAAATAATAAAAAAGATGATAAAAAATGCTGAAAATATCTTAAAACCAAAGAACTGTAAATTTTCTTCTAATTTCAGACATATTTAGTCTTACATTCATATAACGTTCCAACACAGTTTTTAAAGCTCAACAAAGTTAAGCAACCTTGACGCTGATCAGTACCTAGAATGGTAACCGCTTGGGCATACCAGGTTTTGTAAACTTGTATATGCAGTTGATATAACTGATAACGTCTCAGAAATGGAAGTCTTGGAGTTTCCGAGCAAATACACTTGATAAAAGTATCAAACGAACTCTTCCCCTCAACTACGGGTTAATTAATAGAACTTTTATCAGTAAACCTTTAGAATTTAAAAGATATTCTCGTTCAAGACAACATTACACGATTTGAGAAGAAAGACTAGATAAAGTAAAAACGTCAAACAGAAACACAATACCATTTCAAGCTGTGAAGAAGACCAGCATGGAAAATCCTCTCAAAGGCTTCCGAGATATTTACAGCATCAACATCAGGTTCGTCAACACTAGCTTGACTTACTATTTGAGCAATAAAAATCATTGCTGTAAATATGTCGCCAGGATTAACTTGCATTGCACACGGGTACCATATATTTATTTAAAATGACATAGACGGACGAAAATACTGGAAGAAAACAAAAAAAAAACATAGACAAATTATCCACAATTTCCCTGTCAGTATACAATGTCACATCTTGAAACTGGAACAATAGAAGGAATTTTAAAGTTGAATTTAATTTAAGTTGAATACTTGATATACAGGGTGCGTTGAATAAACTGTCGTTTAAATTAGGCAAAAGGAAAATAACACTGACATCTCATTTTAACAGATATATTGACTAAAATTACAAAAGAAATATCTTGAAATGCTAAAAATTAAATTTATTTAATAGAATCGCCATCGGCTTCAGCCACGTCCTCTAGATGATTTCGGAATATCCTGAAACTCTTCTGGACGGTCTCCTTGTTTAATTTGCGAATGCTGCCATAATGCTTGCCATCTTAGGTGTCACAAAGATTTTATTGTCTCTCGATAAACTGTTCCCCACCCATAATAAAAATGGCCGTTGTAGTCTTGAGAGTTAGGTGGCAAGATGTAAGGTGTGATGTCGTCGCAGAAATTGTCTGCCAGCCATGAATAAGATTGCCTGCTTTTGTGGCATGGTGCAGAGTCCTGTTGGCAGACGTAGGGTTTCAGCAGTCACCCTTTTGACCCAGGATACTATCTCTTCAGGGCCCTTGATATAAGCCTCCATGTTGACTATGAGGCCCTGTAGGAATATAAACGGAGGCATAACGTCGCCATAACTATTGATCACTCAAAACACCATCGTAATCACCATCAAACTCATCTAGCTCTTTCAGAATCTTCTACAATGTTCTTAGATTGACTCCAAAAGATTCTAATAAATGTTCCTATTGCTTCCGGTGCGAATTCCAAACAGCAAAACAAGCCGTTTCCAAATTTCTGGCGAAGTGAACTGGGTCATGGTGCTGATTCTCTCACAGACATTGTCCAACAGAACCTAGTATACTGTGTATACGAGAAAAAAAACACTCTTTTGCGAAATAAAAAATAAAAATGGCGGAAATTTACACATCGCATCATATATATATATATATATATATATATATATATATATATATATATATATATATATATATATATATATATATATATATCTTTCCAAGATGGTAGAATCCAGGCAGAGCTTTTGGAATTTGTTGGTCTGATGATTATGATTCCAATGTAATAAATTATAAGCATAGAATAGTAGTGTTTGAACCTTATATATATATATATATATATATATATATATATATATATATATATATATATATATATATATGTATGTATATATATATATATATATATATATATATATATATATATATATATATATATATATATATATATATATATATATATATATATATATGTATGTATATATATATATATATATATATATATATATATATATATATATATATATATATATATGGGGGTGGATGAGAGTGTTAAAATGACGCAGAATAATATTCGGACAAAAAGTACATATATTAGTATAGCTCTTCATGACCACAACTTTGATCCAATGATTGAGATTCTTATGATAGATAAAAGACAAATAAATCAGTAATAATGTGAATCGAATTACACTGATCTATCAATTTTCTATGCGCAACCTCAACCGCAATTTAACAGATGCCGTAGACCAACAAATACAGAAAAAAGAAAAAAATACTCGGTGTAGGTCAATTTTAAATCTAGCTTGACGTAACAGCTCCAGTCGGGGAAAAAAACAACCTTCTGACAGTATTATTCTTATTTCTTACGTTCATAATTTTATCTACGAAGACAATCATGAATTCGTCAGTACGCATATATATCATTTAATTACGATATCTTTTGCATGTGGTGTCACTGAAAATTTGTTAATTGTATTCCAAACAATGCTGATGTTGATTACAGAGCTTCCAAAATTAAACCCTACAAATCCATATTTATTTGCTGCCGTTAATCTACTGTAGAGTTGATCTGCAGGGTTGATATTCCAAGTTTGCTTTGTTCAATTGTGCACTACTAATCTGGGAAAAATGAAGAATCAATTTCTCTTAAAATCAGCAATTAGGAAAATAACAGGATAAAATGATCTCTATAGTTTTGTTTAGCAGCTAATCTATGTGTAGAAAAACAGTGAATTCAAAATTATTTGAAATGTCAATGGGAGACAACTCAACTGCCTTTTCCTAGGAATCCTGATAATAACTGATAAAAAATAGGATATCTGTCTATATTTCTGAGATGAGGAATTGTAATTATTTACAGCATTTACATTCTTTTGCCATATTCACAACGTTTCGGTCGTCGTAGGCTCCGGCCTTCTTCAGGTGAATGGAATTTCGAACTGAACCATTTATTTCGTTCACCGGGGTAGATTGTTCTAGTTCCACATGTCATGCCTCGTGTGGATGTCTCATTTATGCTCCATTGTATAAAAGAGTAGTTTGTATCTTGTGACTTGACACAAAATAGTTGTGAATTCAATATCTGTTTAACATGCGGAAGAGGCATGGCAGGTGGAATTAGAACAATCTACCTCATGGACGAAACAAAGGACTCAATTCGAAATTCCAATCATCTGACTAAAACCGGAGCCTACAAAATGAGAACAACAGTCCGAAGAATGTTAATAGTGTAAATTTAAGAAAAAGAATGTCATGGAGTGCCATGATCTCGTATTTTTTGAAAGGAATTACGTTTACACATAGAGAAAGTAGGGGTATCTTAAAAATAACCATAGTTATATGTGTATATACTTGTCTATATGTGTGTGCGTCCGTGAGTGTGTGATTTTGTCCATCAATTCTTTTATATATGTTTTGTAGTTCGAGGATATTTTAGCCTGAATTGGACTTGACCCTGGTCAAGCCTTCGTCTGCGTCGAGATAGTAAGTCACTTGGCAGCCATAAAAGATAGGTGCCTTCAAATGTCTGCTATCGACCGTCTTTGCAGAACTGTAACAAAACTGAATAATAAAAAAAAAAGTTTTTTTTTCGAAATAAAGAATTTGGCAAACCCTCTTTTTTTTTCGTAAGACGTTAAAATGTCAGTCAGGGCGAAGAGGAATAAGATTAGTTCCGACCACTTCAAAGAAATCGTAGCCTGTCCATTATTCTTTTAATAATTGATTCCTGCTGGCCAATATTTAACTGTTCTGGCCAGTGTCCAGTTCGTCAGATGCGCTTGATTCTTTGTGGCTATGCGATTGTGTACACAGAAAAGAAGAAAACTACTTTCAAAAGACCAAGCACTGAATGCAATATTGGTTAGAACGAAGTACTCTCTCTCTCTCTATCTCGCTCTCTCGCTCTCTCTCTCTCTCTTTCGCACACACAAACTATATATATATATATATATATATATATATATATATATATATATATATATATATGTGTGTGTGTGTGTGTGTATTGATAACCTGCGTGTAAACAAACACACATGCAAAAAAATGCACTTACATATGTATGAACTTACTAAGTTGATAAAAGGAATTACATAGTGGAAAGAAAACCGAAGGAAGAAGTAGTAATAGTATTAGTAATAAAAATCTAGTAGTAATAGAAGCAGTAGAAAGTAGTAATAGTAATAGGACACCAAGGAGTAAAAGTAGAAATAGGAGAATAAGTAGTACTAGTAGTAGTATTAGTAGTAGGATTAGAGGAAGTAGTAGTAATAAAAGGATGTGAAGGAATAGTTGCATTAGCATAAGAATAGTAGTTTTAGTAGTACTATTATTATTAGTAGAATAAGAAGTAGTAGTAGTAGTTGTAGTAAAAGTAGGGTAAGAATTATTAGTAGAAAGAAAGTTCCAACTAGTATTAAAAGATGAAGAACAACAAGAAATATTATTAGTATTATAAGATGAAGAATTAGTATTTGTACCATTAGGAGAAATAAAATATCCTGTGAAAAAGTAGAAGAAAGGGAATAGTGAGAGAATAGTAAATAGCAAAATTTGCTGTCGTAGTTGAAGAAGAAGAAGAAGAAGAAGAAGAAGAAGAAGAAGAAGAAGAAGAAGAAGAAGAAGAAGAAGATCTATCTATGGCTTCGGAACCACTAGCAGTCTCACCAATTAACCGATATATAAGTGAAGAAGCATGGTATCTATAACTGTCCCAAAGGACCAATATTTCATAACAGTCCAGTACTCTTTTCTTGTTGAGTTATGAAACTAATTTAACCTACAAAGGATGGGTAGTTGTTGATATCCATCATCTCGCACCTGCTAAATGGGACAAGGATCATAAATAGAGTACTAATAAAGAAAATGAATCTGGCTTTCTTCAGTGGACCAATTAAATTCCCGCTGCGCATCTACAAACCTATATAAATACACTGATGTTCGATAAAAGTGACTGACCTGGTTTATTTTTCTAAATGTTCTCTTCTCTGATGAAACGAACGTTGAGCTAAATTCAAAGGATAAGCGATCTAAAATCCGAAGAAGAAGCTTTGAAAGCTCTTTGAATTTAGCAGTAAGTACTGTCAAGCATCCGTTCAGTATCATGTTCTGGGGATGCTTTTCTTTTCATAGAACTAGTTTCTTAAAACCTATTGGAAAGACCCTCAGGAGCGAGCAGTACAAGAGAATTTTAGAGTCTTGTCTGCTCCCTTCTGCTGAAAGGGTGCAAATCGACCCCACCAAGCTCATTTTTATGCAGGATAATGCTCCCTGTCACAAATCAAAATTGATGAAGGAATACTTTGATGAGAAGCAGGTGAGTGTTATGACATGGCCGCCCCAATCTCGTGACCTCAACCCCATAGAAAACTTATGGAGCATTATAAAGTACAGGCTCTCGAGAAAGCAGTTGAGCAACAAAGAGGATTTGATTGTGAATTTCATATTCGAATGGAATTCAATGCTTTGAGATGAGATTTGCCAGAACCTAATCAAGTCAATGCCAAAAAGAGTTGAAATGGTTATTCAAAATAAAGGAGGACCCATAGATTATTAATTATTTCGAACTATATTACCTAATATAAATAAATTATACCTCTATTATTCTTTATTTAAAGCTGTTCGGTTATGTTTCTATTGATTACTAGTTGCAGGAAATAAGTGAGTCACTTTTTTTGCACGGAGTTTTTCCCTAAATCTCATTTATATCCAAAATTATAATTATCAATAGAATACCTTAACGTGAGTAAACTTTTTTACTAGATGGTCGGGAAGGAGTCTTTATATTAGTATGATTAAAAATTTGTTTGACCCCAAAAACAATAGGCGAAAATATTTTTAAGCAAAAATCAGGTGACTCACTTTTATCGAACAGCACTGTAATATAGTATTTGTTCTCAGCTGCCATGAGGTGGAAAGTCTACTGAATCAATCGCTAAGTCAGCTGCTAAGTTTCCTGGTTCACTGAGTCTTAGCGAGACAATTTTTGTCTCTCCAGAATCGATCTGCTTTCTTTTTATGTGCCAGATCCTTTCAGGGCATCGCCGATCATGGCTCTCCACCTCTCTCTATCCCTTGCAGCTCGTAACAAGTTCCTTCACTCTGTCATCTTTCCCAGACCACGTTCTGTCATCCAGTTGCTCAAGCCCCCTAGGTATTTCACGCGTTGTTTTCCTTTGTCTCTCTTTCGCTCTATTCGACCCGTGAGTATCAGATTCTCCAGTGTCCCTTTCCTCATTTAGTCTCGCAGAAACTTCAGTTGCCTCTTTCTGACGTTAAGTATAAGCCTCCTCCTTGTTTCCAATTTCTCCAAGACTTCATCATTGCTCACACGCTCGGTTCATGTCATCCTTAGCATCCTTCTGTAGAACCACATCTCCGTCGACTCGAGTCTCTTCTTCATCTTTGAGGAAATCGTCCAACATTCGCTGCCGTAAAGAAGGACAGATGTCACGTAACAGCTGAGTATTCATTTCTTTGGTAACAAAGAAATACTCCTGTCTCGCAATACTCTGCCCAGCATTTGGAATGCTTCCTTGGCCATCCAAATACGTCTACGGATCTCAGTGTTGCACTTAATGTCCTCTGACAAAACGCTTCCCAGATATTTAAACTTCCGCATCTGCTTGATTCTAGTTTTCCAAACCTGCAAATCGATTTGGGGACACATCTTTTACTGATGTCCATGCATTCTGTCTTCTTGTAGTTTATGCTTAGTCTCTTCTTCTCACTCCCCGTCGCTACATTCTGTGGGGGATTTTGTAATTACTTTTCCGTGTCTGCTATTAATACTGTGTCATCTACTTGTCTTATTTTGTTCTTACATGTCTATAAGTTTACCATTTGTTCATGCTTAGAACATTGCTGCCACATATGGTCCGGTGTCCCTGCTACTGAAATTGAAATCCTTGAAAAAAACCCAAATAACAAAAAGAATCTGCAATAATATTTGTCAGGATCTTCCGGCTCTGATTCAGCCACGTTTCCACTGCCGTAAGGCTGCCCCACTTTGCCTATTTTTTATAAAAACTGTCATAGTAATTGTTCGAATAAGCTCTTCGCCAAGTGGGGTGTTTTATTACTAATAATATTTTTCTTTAGTTTCTTGTAAATATTTTGTATTCATTTTGTAAATACTCATTGGGGTTAGTTTTTTTAGAATTGTTATTTTATTCCCCTCCGCCCACAGACATTGCATTGTAAATATGGCGACTAGTTAGTATTTTCATAGAGCCATGAGGTATTATGGTGGTTGTAGTAAGAATGGTACGTATGAATGTGGTGTTTTGGTGTAAGGAATATTGTTCGTACGATTGGGTCAGTGTTTGCGGCTAGCTAAGTTAGAGTTAAGACAGATGAAGACCGTCCTTTTTTCCCAATCCACCCTTCGGCCTTGTGCCACATTTCTGTAATTTATACAGAATAAATATCGCTCTTCGCTATGTTACCTTGACATTTTAAATTTAATTAATTGGCGTCGAGATCTCATGAATTCACACTTAAGCTGTAACAGGACATTCTATCCTAACAAAATCTTTTCTCACATTTCTAGCTTGTGGAACTACCTCCCGGGTTCATGCATTCCAGCCAACTTTAATCTGCAAAACTTTAAATGCAATGTCAATCGCTTTCTTCTGTCCTCCTGATTACTCTTTCCTATTCCCGCTCATGATTAATGATTCTGTTCCTAATCATTCTACACCCCATACGCCCTTGTGTCTTGGTGGCTTTACTGCTTTAAATTGAGTGATACCGATTAAAGACAATAACGGGTACACAGATAAAGAATGAGAAAAACGTTTAAGTAGAACGAAACAAGCACATAATTTTTTCAAAAGGCTCTTGAGTTGAGGAAATATAGTGAATAACGTAAACGGAAACATACAGACAATTGCTAAACGAACATCATAAAATGATTGTTTCTAAAAGATTTTTCATTGAAAGATATTTCTAAAATATTAAATTTCCGGTTCCATGTTAGATTAGTAATGCGTTTCCTGTAGATAGAAACACTGTACAGGTGTGATTTTCTGTAGAAAGCGTAAAGCAGACGAAATTGTTAAAAAAAGAATGAATACATTATACATTGTCAAGTAATTATTTATATATTCGACTTATTCATTTTAGATTTCTCTTGTTAATTATTTTAAGTGGCGCTCATGGATTTATTTTAAGTTGAACCACACAGTACGCTATTTAGCAAGCCTGATTTAGCACAGCACAGAGCGACACGGGGACAACTTGACGCACAAAAATCATCACTGTGGTTGATCTTCCGCGCCTGCTAAATAGCTTCTGCTTCGTGGCATGCAATTCATTCTCCCGTCGATTTCCAACTATGAAGCCACAGCCATTTAATTTAAACATGAATCGCTAAACTGCCTTACACAGATGAAAACTTGGGCAGAATCAGCCATATGTTTTTCTTCTGAAGAACTGATTATAGAGATATGATATTTCGCGTCCTACGAAGGCTTATGCCGACTACCACGGGATTTAACTCAGATGTATATAAATTGTCTTAATTTTTTTTATTTACCGTGTGTACATATATATATATATATATATATATATATATATATATATATATATATATATATATATATATGTATGTATGTATGTATGTATGTATGTATATGAAGAAATATAGTCTTAAGATATGCTATATTTATGGGATAAAGTGCTCAATATCAGAGATATAGCGTGTGTAAATTTAAAAGTGAACATAGAAGTTAACACTTAGAGCCGACAGTCTGTTTCATGCTAGATGCAATCGTCAGGCCACGAGTGCTGTTATTTTTCTCGGTTATTTATATATAGTGTCAGTGGTTCATCGTGGGTAGTCTATTTGGGCGGTTATTTTAACGGAAGTCGTTTATTTGTTTATTTATTGGGTTAAATTATTTTGCTTGTTTTTGTTTATCTTTATTGTTTTTTTTTATTTCTTATCTTATATATTTATTTATTTATTATTTTAATTTTAATCGGTCTTTTTATTAACGTAGTAAAAATTTGTTTATATAGCTTATTTAATAGTTTTGTTTTGGTTTGGGAAGATTATTAAAGTTATTTGTTCAATTTTTGGCGTTGATTGTTGTAGTTTATTCTAACTATTATTTTGGCGGGAACAGTTTTTAATTTGTTTATTACTTCATGTATTTATTTGGATTGATTATCTTTATTTGTTTATCGGGATCAGTTTGTTAGTTTATTTATTTATTTGGATGAATTTAGATCAATTTATTGTACTTGTTATTTATTTGTTATACTGTATATTTTCTCTTTTCGGTTTTCGATTTTTAAGTAACGTAGTAAAAATTTGTTTTCATGTCTGCATTTTGAGATGACCTCGATAGATGGAGGTGAATGGGTTGGGGGCAGTCCAACTACTCTGTCCGTTGTTAAAGGCGAAAGAAGAATATATATATATATATATATATATATATATATATATATATATATATATATATATACTTATTTGACAGTGAAATAAGACTGTCCACCTATGGCTCTAATAATACGTTGATATAGTAGGTTAATTAAGGGAATTTGAGAGATAAAATGATAATAATAATAATAATCAAAGCTAATTGCCCTCACATTGCGAGTAGAGTCCGCAAAGAAAAAATGTGCCTCTTTATTGACATGCCAGTCCCTGCAGATTGCAATATATCTTTAAAAATCTTCAAGAAACTATAAAAATTCCAATAGACTCATTGAAGGAATCCATGGCAGCCCACGCTTTAAAGAAATACAAAAAAATCTACTCACAATTATAGCCCACACATTACGAAAGGTTTTATCTGTGTAAAATATATGTTTGTTTTTTTCAAAACTGCTCAGTGGAAAATGATGACATTTCGGACCTTAGATCTCTGGTCAGAACCCGGAAAGAAATGAGTATGCACCATAAAACCAAAGGAAATAAACTAATAATAATAATAATAATAAATATGATGATGTTACGGACATCATCGGTTACAGTCATATGATCTGCATCAATTTTATGGACTTTACAATACACACAGGCAGAACAATGAAAGCTAATCACCTAGACGCCGTGATGAAAACCACAAGAACAGAATGTTCATGTTTATTGACTTGTGAAATTGTTATGTATCTTTATAGATATTAACAAATCTATCAAAATACAAGAATCTTTAAGTAGAAATCTAAAAATTGAGGCACATGAAGAAATCAATAATTCCAGTTGTTGTTGGAACCCTCGGTTTGATCGGAATATGTTCTGATAGTGTCATTCAAGAGATCCCTGGTAGCCTTCGTCTTACGAAGGGCTTTATTTGTGTAACATGTCTGTGAGGTTAGGTTTAAATTTCTGTCCTAAGGTGACGGGTATACAACAGAAACCAAGGAAAAAAAATAATAATAATAATAATAATAAAAATAAAAATAAAAATAATACTTAGCATCAAGTAGAAGCATGATGAAAAAATAAATGAAGTTAGACTTTTGCGATTAAATTTTGCAGTTTGGGGTTTTTTTTCACGATTAGGGTGGTAGATATGTAGAGGTCAAAAGGTAGGGGTATAACCATTACCTGAGTCCACTTGTTAGGCGACATCTTTTTATCCCAAATTATCATCTGGCATAGTGCTGTTATGGCTTTGATGGATTTTTCAATTCCATGTTTCATCAGATCAGAGGGAATATTATCCACTCTGGGTGTCTTGCCAAGTTTCAAGCTCATTACAGCCAACTCAACCTCCTCCTTACCCGGTGCTTCTGCTACCCATCTAAAGTACATTAAGAAAATAAAAAATAAAAGAATGAGCAATATTTTGGGTCCTGATCTAGCGTCTCGATTTCAGTTTCATTGACCCGACCGTAATGTTGCCTTTCTGTGACTTTTCTATAAATACTTTCATGGTAATTGGATGACCTCTTCGCTATGGTATCGAGACTGAGCTGGCTAGAGTGAACCGTAAATGCCATGCTGACAGTTTCTTTTCTCTCACATTTCGCTTGGGGTACTCCCTTCTACCGTTATGCTTTCCAGCCAATTTTAATCTGCAAATCTTTAAATGCAGTATCAACACTATCTACTGTCCTCCTGATTACTCTTACTCTCTTCTCGCGGTCTGTTTTCTAACTCTTCCACGCCCAGTCTCGGAGGCTTTACTGAATTGCTTGGGCTGAACTCGATTAAAACAAAAAAAAACTTAAAACACGCACACACACACACACACACACACACACACACACACACACACACACACACACACACGCACATATATATATATATATATATATATATGATGGGGTCTCTCGTCGTTTTCGACAGATGAGTGTCTTTCAGTCAAGTTTCTGCTTTTACGTTCGTTTATGTTTCGTATGAGACAACGATCCTGAACGGGATTGACAATCAAATCCCCATGAAACGCACACTGAAGGCTTGACCGTCATACGTGTTGATGTATTAGCCCGAGATTTAGTGTTAATTCTTAATTTTCTCAGTTGGTTGAAACGATTCTTTCGAAAGTTATACCTCAGTAGCATGTATTTGTCCAGCTTGCTCGGTTTTCGACAGCAGGTTCGAATTCCTCTCTAGGGATGTTTGAAGCAATTAGATTGTATTTAAGTTTATCCTTGCGGCGTAACCAACGACGGCCTACGCTACGCTTACCATGAAAGAATTTGCTATACACGAGGATTTTCGGCATATATATATATATATATATATATATATATACGTAAGTCTAATGTTATGTCATAAGGTCAATATCCGGGTTAATTACATAAAAAATATTCTCTTTAGTGCTAATACGTTTAACCCACCTCTTAACACCGACTCGGGCATTTCGATGGCTGAAACATCGAAATGGATAAATTCTGTATCAATTTTTCGACTGCTGTCAAAGTTAAATATTACATTCCTAATTCCGACACGAACGCAGTCTGTACACCGGGGTTGAATAAGAGTAACGTAATTCTCGTTGGTCAACATAGATCTATACACCCGCAATTTATATGCTCTGTTATGGTAAATACATTGAGGTATTCTTATGGATCTGTTTCAATATTTGATATTACTAGGATCCACTTGGATTATATACCAACGGATTTAATGCCTGTACTATATATATATACATATATATATATATATATATATATATATATATATATATATATAAATCAACAACAGCAATTTCTCTGTCGTTGCCCACATTAACGAATCGTCCCATAGCATTGATGAAATCGGAAGCGTGCTTTTAGCGTCTTCATATATTAGCCGACATGAAAGACGCAGATCGGAGATGAACATATTTTAAAAATAAAACCACACATTAAATCATTAAACAGGGTTGTGTGTAGACTCTAACAACTCCCACTAATTCGCGATACCTAATGTTTAAAATTATTTTTTTTTAGTGTAAAAGCTTTCTGTAGCTTTCATTTTCGCTTTAACTGAAAGCTGATGGATTAAATGTACTATTTCCAGTAAGCAAAATACTTTGGTTTGTGTCAAACAGAAAGTATTATTTTCCTTTCTTTTTTTTTAATAAAAATAGCTGGTTATCGCCTTTTTAATCTCCAATTATCGCAATGTAATTATCTGTATTAAGAAATCTAAAAATAAAATATAATTTTCTGAAACTTTATTTGATTAATATTAACTGATTTAACGTACCGTAATTCCTCCTGCATAATACGACTTTATCCATAATACGCACACCTAAAATTGTGCTGAAAGTGCGGGAAAATGCTTCTAGTCATGCATAATACGGACCACTGGTTTTGTAATTGGTATGGTCCAAGTTCCTTGTACCACGGTGATGGTCCAAGGTAGAACCAATGAAGAATAACTCGAACACAGGTATGGAATAACACAGATATATTACAAACAGAAATATGTACAAAAAAGTAGAAGTATTAGTAATGACTATCAGATTTGGTTAGAGTGAACTATGTTGTCTCGACAAGTATCACTATTCCAATGTCTTACAGTAATCGTCTGACGCGACTCTGTCTCTGACTGACTTTGACTCTGAACCTGAACTGACTGCTGCTTCCTCTTGAGGCGCAGTATTTATGATGTCAGGAATAGTCCATTATTATTATGGGTAAGTTCCCATAACACCCTCCTTCCGAAGCTGTTGCGTAGCAGGGGTTTTTAATATCTTTTTTTCTTTGGATCTATTTCCTAAGGTTCTGTGAACTTTCTATTTCTGGACGATTTTCTTGGTTCTGGCATTGTTTGCGGTCTTTTTATATCAAATGTATCGAAAATCGTGTCCATTACCTCTTCTTGAGGTGCACCGTTAGCTTCCTGTAACGGTCTCTTCCTTATTTGGTTTAAGTGTCTTATATGTGAGAATTTTTGTCCCTGTACTATGTAAACCATATTGACGATTCTTTGTCAATTGTCCCTCGCTCCCAGTAAGATGTATTATTTTTATATGCTTTAAAAAAAACTTTTTCTCCTGGGAGGAATTTTCTTTTTGTGCGTAGAACTGTGTTACTTGTTTCGTTTGACTTGGTAGAAATTTATCAAAAGCTGAACTGATTTTTCTAGTAAACATCACTTCTGCGGGTGATAGTGTTGATGGCGTAGCATTATTTGGCGTAATTCGATATACCTGAAGAAATTGCTGTAATGCTTTTTCCGTAGGCATTTCATAGGCCTTTCGTAACGCTCTTTTGAGTGTATCAACAAATCCCTCCGCTTGCCCATTTGAACTTGGGTGATAAGGCGGGGATTTTATATGTTTGACTTGATAGATTCTTGGAAGTTTGCTGACGTGAATTGCGTTCCATTATCTGTGACTAGGCAATCCACTACACCAAACCGAGCGAATAGCTCGTGGAGGCAATTTATGGTCGTTTCCGAAGTAGGATTTTTGCAACGAAACACCTCCGGCCTTTTACTATTGCTATCCACTACGATAAATAGTAGAAACCGTCAATTAGTCCTGCATAATCTGCGTGTATTCTTGACCACGGACGATCAGTCTCTGGCCATGGATTATGTATGATAGACGGTACTTTGGCTGCTAAATTACAACCCTTTCATATTTCCACCATCTGAGTAATATCCTGGTCCATATTTTTCCAATAAACATAGCTTCGCATTAGTGACTTAATTCTATTTTTACCAGGATGGCCCCTTTGGAAATCCTTTAAGATTCGCTTTTGAAATGTTTTGGGAATTACAACGCTTTCGTTGTAAAGTAGCACATTATCGCATAGAGAAAACTGTCCGAAATTTGCTGATATTCTTCTGCTATGTTTGCTTTTGTTTAATTTATAAATTCGTCGTTTTTGGCTTCATTTTTTATGTCTTGTCCCATCTGGCATTTTACATAATATACATGTGCCGACTCCGTAGGCGCTCGCGTCACTTGCTACAATAATTTCTAGTTTAGTGTGTCAAAAATAAATCTGAAGTTAACGTTTTAATTATTTCGTCAAATATTCCCTGGCATTGATCTGTCCACTGCCAAACTTTTTCTTTCTTTAGCAGCTCGTTCAGTGGTGCGCGTAGTTTATGCATTTTAGATATGAATTCCTGGTAGTAACTCACTAATCCTAGAAAACCTTGTAGTTCTGTTATGTTCTTAGGAACTGGCATTTTTTTTTCTTGCAGTTGACCGTTCAGGATCTGGTCGTCTCCCTTCTTGATCTATGATATGGCCAAGGTATTTAATTTCCTTCATGAAAAAATCGCTCTTATTTTCTTTTACTTTGAATCCATAGTTTTGTATTCTCTTAAACATATCTTGTATATGTTGCCAGTGTTGTTCAACACTTTCGCTATTAATCAATACGTCATCCAGATATGCAGTTGTGTACTCTAGTCCGGCAAGCATCGTATCCATTGTCTGTTGGAATATAGCCGGCGTGACCTTAATTCCAAATGGTAGTCTTTGCTATCTGTAAAATCCTTTGCGTGTGTTTATGCACAGTAGTTTTGAACTTTCTTCATCGACTGGAATTTTCAGGTACGCTTCACTTAAATCAAATTTTGAAAAAAAATTTTCCGCCATTTAATTTAGTGAATACATCTTCTGGACTGGGTAGAGGATACTGGTAGTCCTTTATTGCTGCGTTAAAACCTAACCTGTAGAAAAATCAGCGCAAACTCGAATTTCTCCTGATTTCTTTTTGACGTAGACCGTCGGTGCGTCCCATTTACACTATTCTACTTTTGTCAATATGCCAGTGTTTTCAAGTATAGCCAATTCTTGATCAATTTTTTCTCTTGATGCAAACAGTACGCTCCTTTTTTTCTTGAAGATAGGTTGAACGTTTTCCTTTATTTCGATATTTGGTGCCATTTTCTTACATCTTTCTAGACCTGCTGAAAATACTTTGGGGAAACTCGTTTTTAGTTTCTCTTTTAATTTGTCTGCCTCGGTCGATAAGCTTTTTACATTTTGGCAGTACGTACTTATAGGTAAATCCCACAGTTCGAATTTTTGCATCCAGTCCGTTCCGAATTGGTTTTCTGTATTTCTTAAGACGTACATTGTTAGTTTTTTCGTCATTCCATTAAATGTTACATTTGTAATTACTTCACCCGCAAATTTTATCTTTCTCCCCGTAACTGATCCAGCAATTTTATCCGTTTTTAACATGGCAGGTTTGTTCAGTTTTCTCCATGTTTGTAGGTTTGTAATAGTTAAGTCTGAGCCAGAATCCAGCTGTAGCCTGACTTCTCTGTTTGGGATTTCAACTTGTACGTATTTTCTTATGTTAGTCTCATCTGCTTGGTCAGTCCTCGTAATTCTTATTCTGCTTTTGCTTTCTCTTCTAGACCAACAATGAGAACTTTTGTGTCCTATTTTTTTGCATGTTAGACAAGTTTTAAAACGGTATTGACAGTCTTTAAACCAATACCAAGTCCCACAGCGATAGCATGGACTGGGTGGTAGTTTTTTCTGATATTGATGTTTAGAGTTAGAAAATTTTGTTTTAGCTGTTCTTGAGGTGGGGGAAATAGGTTTGGTTTGTTTGTGAGGAGGGAAAGTTGGTTTGTCTTCGTACTTTACGTATGAGTGCTATGCCAGCTTCTTCTATGTCTTTTGAGTCTTTCTTCGCACTGATGCATCTCTGGCAGTCTTCGGCTAGTTTTTGAAGTGTGAAATTTTGTTCTCTCTCCAATTTAGTAAGGATTCGGCGTCTCATTTCCGCGTCCTTGGTTGAAACCAGACCTTAGACGTAAATTAAGCATTTGAAATTGTCCGCGCTGAGTTCCGATAATTTGAAGTCGTCACAATATTTGTTGACAATGGACGCGAAAGTTATGTAATCTTCGTTGTCCTTTTTTGTTAGGTTCATGCATTTCCATGTTTTGTGGAATAGTGAGGTAATATGGCTGAAAAGTTCCGTTACCAGTTTTATGGCTTCTTTGAAAGTTAGCTCACTTGTTTTCCTCAGAAGGATATAATCTACGAATTTGGTATATTCACATGTGCCTAATTTCTTAGTTATAGACGTACTTTACGTGCGTCTGACCAATCTTTGCAGTCAAATTCATATAGATCTTCGTACCTTCGGAAGTAATTTGCAAAAGATTTATCTTCGTCGGGTGCGTACGTGAAATCTTCGATAATACTCCAAATAGCGTCTTGTGAGAGAACTGTTTCGTTCTCAGATTTTTGCTCTTTATTTGACATTACACGTAGCAATAACTCTTGTAATTCCAGATGTTTCTGTTCGTACTTTTGCTGCTGTTCAAATTGGATTTTGATAAGTTCCGCAATTGTTGACTTAAAATCTTCCATGTTGACGTAATTTTGTGTAACCTGATATTCTGAAACCTGTGTACGCAAAAAAAATTTCCTTTGTTGCCAGTAAAATTAATATCTAAAAAAAATTTGTTTTTTCATGTGTTCGCGTAGAACTAGATTTTTTAGAGTTTAACTCGTCGGCCACTGTTATGTGCGATGGATAGCAAAAAAAGTATGTCCTCCGCGTAGAGAGTTCGTTTTTATTCTGGGTTACATCGTCGCCACTTGTTATGTGCGACGTATAGCAAAAAAAAATATGTCCTCCACGTAGAGATTTCGATTTTGGGGGTTTCTTCGTCGCCACTTGTGATGGTCCAATTTCCTTGTATCACGGTGATGGTCCAAGGTAAAACCAATGAAGAATAACTCTAACACAGGTATGGAATGAGACAGATATATTACAAACAGAAATATATGCAGAGAAGTAGAAGTATTAGTAATGAATATCAGATTTGGTTAAAGTGAACTATGTTGTCTCGACAAGTATCACTATTCCAATGTCTTACAGTAATCGTCTGACGTGACCCTATATCTGACTGACTCTGAACCTCTGACCTCTGCTTCCTCTTGAGGCGCAGTATTTATGATGTACGGAATAGTCCATTATTCTTATGTATAAGTTCCCATAACAGTAATCAAACCCTATAAATTGTACCTCTCCAATTTCATTACAACCAGAGTGTCCTACATTCATTTAAAAAAATGTTTGTACACATAGAATAATATTATCGTAATTTAGTTTTATAAAAATTCTTATTTTATTTTACGGCAATATTTTGTAAAAAAATTTGTAACTGTGAATAATTTGCACCTTTGATCTTGCTTATTATGTTTTAGAAAAAATACGTATTATACATGGGGAAATAGGGTAACTAATCTGAGTTGAAACGAATATTATTTACTGTAAGTTTTAAAAAACACACAAATATATTTTAAAACAAACGGTAACTGATTTTAACCGGCATTAGCCATATTTACCTTAATTTGGAATGTTGACGCGTGATGAAAATGTGTTGACAGGTTTTTGCGTAAGACATAATTCAACAAAATGATCTGAGATCCTTTTTTATATAATATTTCAGTACTCAGTAATCTTAAAAATGTTGAAAAATATTCTGCGTAATCTAATTTTACGAACGATGAGTTTAAATTTACTACAGTCATCGCTCTTATTTTCTGATAAAATCATGTATAGTCGCCCATATTTTCAAAATAGGTACATTTATTCGAATAAAAAAATTATTTTAAAAGATCTTGCGTGATGATTTGTAGTAAACTTTTCAATTTTTGATTATTAATTTTATTTTTACTTAATAACAATAACACCTAACCCACCTAAAGTAATGAAGAATTTTAAAAGATGTATATAAAATTATTATCATAAATAATTATAATTAAAATTTAAAAAAAATAAAAGAATTATTCTAAAAATTAATTATTCATCGAACATTTCTTCTTAAGAAAATAGTGTCCTTAATAAATCTTATTTATAAAAAAGTATTGATAGCTTTTCTAATTAAATAATATATAGTTTTAATGTATTTTTTTAAATTTACGATTTGATGCAGATTTTCAGGAAATGAGTAGCAGTTTAAATAAAAATGAATATTAAGATTCTCCAAGGTGTCTGCTTCTAACTAAACAAACATAATTTGCTAATAAATGTTATTTCTCGAAATTTCATGAAATTAAGTAAATATATAGAAAAATGTATATACTTATCAAGATTTTGTAAAAAGCAATATTTAAATATAACTCTAATCATTTGTGAAGAAGGCCTGAATGTTGTTTAAAATTCGACAATTATTTGATTTTTGCAAGCATTTCCAAATCAATGTTTTATTTTTGTTTTATCTTTCCAGAAGAAAAGTCAGTAAAACACCAAGAGTAAATATTAGGCCGACGGCTGACGCCAAAAAAATCAAGATATTTGCCCCAAATTTCGAACGTGTTAGAAAGAATAATAAATGTAATAAAATAATAAAAATAATGCTCTCTTTCCTCGTAGAAATGACAAACATTTTGATGCAAAAAAGTTTTGTTTTTATTAAGTTTGGAGCCTTTTTTTATTATGCTATGTTGTATTTTCAGCGAATTATTAGCTCTACCTAGTTTATTCAGAAAATATAGTTTGCACATGGAGCCTTCTAACCAACAACAACAACATCCCTCGAAAAAGTACGTTCAACTTCTTTGTTTATTCCTTGCTTCTTTGAAAAAGAACAGAGGCGTGTCCGAAAATTCCTACTTTAAAATATTTCTCTTCGTGCTAACATTTTGTCAAGAGGCTAATATATAATAAATATCATTGATGTTATTAGCAATACAGTTTTCATTCTGTTGGCTTCTTTTGGTAAAATTTAAACGAAGTAACCTCCCTTACATATTCTTAAAGTAAATATAACAGAACGTCTTTCATGCGAGTTTTATGCGCATTTACAAAACAATTCACAAATATTAATAAACTTTTTCAATAAGCTATTCACTCCTGAAGATGGTATTGGATGAAATTGAAAGTACTTGTGAAATTAAAGAAATAACAAAACCTACGGTGTCTATCTTACTCAGTTTTTAACAGCACTAAGAAATTGATCCGTGAATTTGAGAAGATTAAAATTAAAATAATTAGACATTATGTCTAGCTTATATAACCAAACATACTTGAAAGAATATATATTTTGTTTATTATAAGTCAAATAACGAAACACATTAGCAAAGACTAAGTACTATTTTCCGATTGTCTATTTTATTCGCTTATGTGTGTTAAATTTCTCAAAATAAATGTATATAGATAGAAATATAGATATATAGTCATCAACAGACAGACTGCATCACAGCTCTTCAGTGTGGCTAGACGTCCGATTAATTAAAGCGAGAAAAGATAATTTATACGTTTTCTTACGAAATAAGCCAGTAGCGCGAAGATCTCAATTCAGTTGAAGAGCAATGCGTTAATCGCAGTAGGAGCCACTGTTTTTTAAATTACCCTTTTTCTCAAGAGTGCTGAACCTAAGATATATATATATAATATATATTATATCCTTACTCTGTCCTGGACATCGAGTTCTACCTGGATCATATCCTCTTGGAATTATTTTATACATATATGTATGTGTATATATAATTGCATATGTATGTGCATATTCACCACTAATATTGTCTCTCTCTCTCTCTCTCTCTCTCTCTCTCTCTCTATATATATATATATATATATATATATATATATATATATATATATATATATATATTGTGTGTGTGTATTTAGGCAGCATTTTTTCATTAATACATGTTTCATTAAATAATATAGATAAGTGTTGTCTATATACTTTATGTAAGTTTTTTTCATATAGTCTGATAAGCTTAATAACATTATCATTAAACAATGAAAGAAAATCACAATATTGATACATAAGTTTAATAACATTATCATTAAACAATGAAAGAAAATCACAATATTGATACATATGTATCAATATTGTGATTTTCTTACAAAAGATACATTTAAATATTTCAAAAACATTTCCTGTTAGAAAGAATAAGGAAAAAAAATTACTTTTCAGATCGTGTGAAATAATCTTTGTAAAATCGGTTTAAGAATAGGGCGTGAGTTTTCTAGTGTTCTAGTTTATAATTTATGATCTGTTGTCTGACATTATTCGGACATAGTTCAAACGCAAATCGTTAAAACGATTGTATGTATTCGTGACTGAACTTCCAGGGTCAGACAGCAAATTGATTTTGCTATTGTAGGTATTACGATTCTTGGATGCAAACGGCTGGATTCACTAGCCAGGTTTCTTTACTCATTATTTCGAGGCCGTATTTTGCGAGGGTTCACAGAAAAATAAAAGAAAACAATTTCACCAACAAGGTGGTAAAAAAAGAGCCACTTGCTTGCACGTGGCAGACAGTTTTTGAGACCCTTTGTAGATTTTTTCATGGACAAAATAATAATTATACGAGAAAGATGATAGGAGTTTAGAATAGAAAATAGGCCTACGGTGCAAATGTAAGGTAAACGGAAATTTGAACATTTGTTTGAGATCAATTCTTCTTAGTCTTAGAACATATATATCCGGGAGAGAATGCAAGCAGATCGTCCAAGTGTGGACAGACAAAGGTTGTTTATATATATATATATATATATATATATATATATATATATATATATATATATATATATATATATATATATTATAAAAAGAAAGAACAGTAAGATATATAAGCCGGTGTTTTTATTGATATTTTTTTTATTTTTACAAAATAGTGCTCAATGTAAATTTGCAGGGCATAAATATTATAAATTTACTGATTTAAAATATGTTTATTCGCTACACATTAATAGCCATGTTTCAAAAACTAAAGCTAAATCTTCAAATTTAATTATATAATTAAATTAAAAGCATTAGTTCTGTTTCATCTTCAAAACGAATATTGGAATAATCTTTTTTTAATTTCCTGAGTTTTAAATGCAGAGATAAATTCATAATTTCCTGCTTCCAAGGATACAGAGATATCCAATCATTCAGACAGGCGAGGTAGCGTGTTCATTTTTATTAACTATTGTTGTATCAATTATGAGTTACGTTCGAAAAGAGAGATTAAGTTTAGGGGTGGTAGGGGTGAATTTTTCAACGAATTCTGACATCCGTTAAATGCATGTCGTCTGCGTTTTTTATTTACGGCAAAAAGTTTTTCGACATTTTTTTCGTACTTGTATACTTAAAGATTCTTTCTATCGGTTTTTCGGTTAGAATACGTTTTATTTAACTACAATTTTAAAATATTTTTACTCTTAATTACTAACAGACTATATTTCTTTTTAAAACAAGAAAATGTAATAGAATTACGTAAATTATTTAAAATTATTTTTTTCATATCAAATATAAGTATGTATATTACCAGCTCTGATTTTTAAATTTTATTTTTAAATATCAGTTGATGAACATTTTTTACAATTACGGCAAAGAATAGCTATTTCATTTCTCTGATTCAGTAAATTCTTATATTTTATAAACTTAGTAATATATAGTATCTCATGAATGCACAAAGAACATGGGTCATTTAATGACCTACATATTCTAGCTTTTCTTATTAATTTCCATTTTACTGTAGGTGTTTTATTGGATTCTTTTAAGTGAAATAAATATTTTGAAAGGGATGTCTGATTTCTGTATTTATTTATCCTAAATATAGTTTGATGTTGATTGAACCTCTTTTTGAAATCATGGCTTGTGCAACCTATATAAATTTTTAGGTTTTCGGGATATGTAGGTCATTAAATGACCCATGTCCTTTGTGCATACATGAGAAACTATATATTACTAATTTTATAACAAATAATATATATATATAAACAAAACATCTGCCTATAATATATATATATATATATATATATATATATATATATATATATATATATATAAAAACTAAGAATGGTACCTGTATATATATATATATATATATATATATATATATATATATATATATATATATATATATATATAAAACTAGGAATGGTATCTATATATATATATATATATATATATATATATATATATATATATATAGAATATATGAAGAAATATAGTCTTAAAGTGTGCTATATTTATGGTATAAAGTGCTCAATGTCAGAGATAGAGCGTGTGTAAATATAAAAGTGAACATAGAAGTTAGCACTTAGAGGCGACAATCTGACGATTGCACTAGCATGAAACAGACTGTTGCCTCTAAGTGCTGACTTCTATGTTCACTTTTATATATATATATATATATATATATATATATATATATATATATATGTGTGTGTGTGTGTGTGTGCGTGTGTGTGTGTGTGTGTGTGTATGTATGTATCTATAATCGGTATCACCCAAAACAAGCCAGTACAACCACTCGAACGCAAAGGTTACAGGGTGTAGAGTAATTATGAACAGAAACATTAGTGATTAGGAGAAAGGAGTAATCAGGAAGACAGTAGATAGCAATTGACATTGCATTTCATTTTTGCAGATTAAAATTGTCTGGAGAGCATGGAGCCGTGGAGGTGTTCCGCATGCGCGTTGTACGACGTTAGAGAATATTAGTATAGAAGTTACGGCTACATCTAACGACCTGAACTTTAATTTCATGAAATATCGCTGCCAATCTAAAATTCATATAGACTAGTCACCATAGCGAAGATGTCATCAATTACCATGAAATTATCTATAAAAAAAACGCACAGTGACACAACCTTATGGCATTGGGCAAACGACTGAAGCCGAACTGCCACATGAGGACCAATAATATCGCTGATTCTTCTTTGTATCTTATCTCCAGGTAAATATTAGGGGCAACGGACGATATATGGCAGCAATACACTAAGCGTGGATGAATGGTCGACTTATAGATATGAAACATAGATTCCGGAGTGAAAAGTATTCTCGCCCGACACAGTGAATCGGCATTCTTAGCAGCTGATGGAGCAACGGATTCAATGTAGTCTATCCACATAATGTCAGATGAGAATGTTAGCCCTAGAACGCGCAATGAGTTACTTTCTTGGAGGATAGCATCAGCCATGATGATGGAAGTCAGAAAGGCGGTCTCTCAGATGATTAATGGAGAGAAGTTTTAATTTTGGAGGCGTTAAAACTGACAAACCACATTTTGCCCCAATTAACAACGAGGTCGTTTTCATCATCAGCTGCCTTTTTGACTCTCTCTGAATTATCAGCCTCACTATCTAGGAAAGAAGAAATGTTAATGTCGTCAGCATAGATTCCAGGTTGCGAACTATATCATCAGGAACGTCGTTAATGAGGATTAAAAACAGTGTAGATCTAAGGCTGACGCCATGGAAGAGACCCGCGTTTGTATAATTGGACGTAGACGAGTGACCTTTCAGGAAAACTTCCATTTCACGATTTAATACGAACAACTGGATCAGATCAAAAACGTGTCCGCTTATACCGTAACTTTTCAGCTTGTAGAGATGACCTGAATGCCAGACCCTGTGAAAGGTTTTCAAGATATCCAATGCTACATCCCGGTTTTCACCGTTTTTATCTCGAGCGTGATAAGCTCTTTCCGCAATTATCGTTATAACATCAGCAGTTGATCTGGAGAAACGAAAGAAATATTGCCTGTCTGATAAAAAGGGTCTGTGATGAGAGTTAGATAAAGCAACTCAGCATTGATTAGAGCCTCTAGGAGTTTCGCAAAACGAGACAGAAGGCTAAGAGACCGATAGTTGGATGGATCTGACGGTTCACCAGATTTCTTAAAAACTGGAACAATAGACGATGAATTCCATCAAACAGCAGGCAGCGAAGCGTTTATTATACAGTTTAGACAGCACAGGAGCTCACTTCTTAATGACTATTACAGGGATGCCATCGAGTCCACATGCTTTGTGTAATTTAAGGTTAGAGACGATAGCAGAAACCATGGAAATATTTATATGCATATGATGAGAAAATCAGTTCTATGTTAAGCAGTGATATACTAGATGAGTCAAGAGTTTTACGGGCAAACGAATCGGCTTTATCAGCAGAGGATGGTAACATGTAAAATCGATTCAAGAGTGACGAATATAGACCCTGCAAATATTTAGTAGCCTATTAAAGAGACGCTAGCACTCAAGAGAGCCAAACGTTTTAGAGGCAACTCAGTGTCTCATTCTCTCAATAAACAAAGACTTAGCTTCGTCTAGGACTCGGTTATATTTCTTAAGAGAAGTAGCAAATAGGCACCTTTTATGACGAGAGCTGTTACGCTTGTATAACTGGAAATATTTGTCCCAGTGTGCTATGGCGGCCGAGCAAGTTAGTGTGAACAAGGGGGTGGGTTTATTGCAGATTCATTCCCAGTGGTGCAATTTTCAAATGGGAGGGTGAATATGTCACTCCAAGGGGTATCATTAATAAAATGCTGGAATGAGTCCCAATCAGCGTGCTGGTAACAGAATCCGGTCTTATGCAAAGTTGATCTCAGTAACAGTTACTTTGAGAGTGCGTATAATCAAGTGTGTTCAAATTTTGGCTCAAGTCTATTACGGTCAAACAGACGGTCAGAATGACTTAAGATCATTATCAATTTATTTAAAAGTCGGCGTTTTTGTGCACCACAAATATTCGTGAAAATTGCTATTAGTTTGAAGTCGTTCGACATGATGCTGAACACGCAAGTCCTCCACTTGAAAACGAAAAAAAAATCATTCTGATGAAAATATTGTAATAATAATAATAATAATAATAATAATAGACCAAGCTTTAAAGAAAAACAAAAAATTAGTATTCACAAGTACAGATCACATCTTACAGCGGGGGGCTTATCTGTGTAAAATGTGTGTGTTCTTAGGTTTTTTAAATTTTACTTTTTTTTAAAAATGCATTGTGGAAAAATTCATGATGCTATTTCTGACCTTAGGTCTCTAGTTAGGACCTAAACGAAATTCGTATACAACAGAAATAAAAGTAATAATAATAATGATCCCTGGAAGACCATGCCTCAAAGAGATACAAAAAATATTCTCACAAGTACAGCCCACACTTTACGAAGGGCTTTATCTATGTAATATATTTTTTTTTTCAGTGGAAAGTGTCATGATACCATTTCTAACCTTAGGTCCCTGGGCGGGACTCGGAAAGAAATGTGCAAACGCCAGATATCAAAGAAAATAAAAATAATAATAATTATTATTATTATTATTATAATTATTATTATTATTATAATCAATTCAAACTGGTGCCAATTCAAACTGACAGGGAAATAAAAGCCAAAAAGCCAACAGACCTGCTATTATCATAAAAGACAAGAAATTCAGGAAGTGTATGTTTAGTGATACAGCCGTACCATTTGAGAGAAACAACTCCATGAGAATTATCGAGAAATTTTCCAACAACAAAGAGCTGGTGATCGACATTAACAGAATGTGTAGAATGAAGATGGAGACAGGAGCAATAGAATTTGGAGCACTGGGCCACGTGCAAAAACCAATCGACAATTTTAACAACACTGCCACAGGTAACATCAACATACAAGTTGCCCAGAAAATCGCTCTACGTGGAATATCCCAGAAACTAAGAAAAAGGCTATCAGTTAAATGACAATTGTCTTGTAGTGCATAAGGACCATTGTTTGGCCCTGGCTCTACAGGATACAAAGCAGGAAACATGCACAAATAATAATAATAATAATAATAATAATAATAATAATAATAATAATAATAATAATAATAATTGCCCTGATGCTGCATTGTTCATTGCTCTCGTGGTTTCTGATCATAATTAAATAGATGTGTTAACATGCAAATATTTTGTCTTAACGAATTAATATTGGCTACAGTAAATATCCTCTATATTTCAAACATTTTCCTTTTCAGTTTGCCCGGCCGTAGACGAAATGTCCACTAGCTCCAGAACCACTGTGCATCTCTGTTTTTCATGAACGTGTGCAGATCTGGATAACTAGAAGTTTGTTTTTATGTTTCAAATAGGAGGTAGTCTTGGCGACTTGGAAATTATACTGAAATAATTAGGAAACTCCTCAATCGGAAATACGAACTGAAGATATTTTGAAATACCTGCATGTTCTTGTGTATATTTTAGCAACACCTGACACTATATTGCATGTATTTGTCAGATGCAAATGCGTGATATTCACATTATAGACTGGCTGTCATGACGGGTATTTCTTTTCCAATAATTGTGTCTGCACGCATCCTTGTACCCCATAGTCAGGTATCAGCACGTGACCCACTCATACAAAAGTCCTAATAACAAATATAGGGAAATTAAAAACTTCCAAAATTAGATCTGAAATCAAAGAGTCAAAGTTCTAGAAATTAAAGGAATCAAGAATCAAAGTTCTAGAAATTAAAGGAATCAAGAATCAAAGTTCTAGAAATTAAAGGAATCAAGAATCAAAGTTCTAGAAATTAAAGGAATCAAGAATCAAAGTTCTAGAAATTAAAGGAATCAAGAATCAAAGTTCTAGATATTAAAGGAATCAAGAATCAAAGTTCTAGAAGTTAAAGGAATCAAGAATCAAAGTTCTAGATATTAAAGGAATCAAGAATCAAAGTTCTAGAAATTAAAGGAATCAAGAATCAAAGTTCTAGATATTAAAGGAATCAAGAATCAAAGTTCTAGAAGTTAAAGGAATCAAGAATCAAAGTTCTAGAAATTAAAGGAATCAAGAATCAAAGTTCTAGAAGTTAAAGGAATCAAGAATCAAAGTTCTAGAAATTAAAGGAATCAAGAATCAAAGTTCTAGATATTAAAGGAATCAAGAATCAAAGTTCTAGAAATTAAAGGAATCAAGAATCAAAGTTCTAGATATTAAAGGAATCAAGAATCAAAGTTCTAGAAATTAAAGGAATCAAGAATCAAAGTTCTAGAAATTAAAGGAATCAAGAATCAAAGTTCTAGAAATTAAAGGAATCAAGAATCAAAGTTCTAGAAGTTAAAGGAATCAAGAATCAAAGTTCTAGATATTAAAGGAATCAAGAATCAAAGTTCTAGAAGTTAAAGGAATCAAGAATCAAAGTTCTAGATATTAAAGGAATCAAGAATCAAAGTTCTAGAAATTAAAGGAATCAAGAATCAAAGTTCTAGATATTAAAGGAATCAAGAATCAAAGTTCTAGAAATTAAAGGAATCAAGAATCAAAGTTCTAGAAATTAAAGGAATCAAGAATCAAAGTTCTAGAAGTTAAAGGAATCAAGAATCAAAGTTCTAGAAATTAAAGGAATCAAGAATCAAAGTTCTAGATATTAAAGGAATCAAGAATCAAAGTTCTAGAAGTTAAAGGAATCAAGAATCAAAGTTCTAGAAATTAAAGGAATCAAGAATCAAAGTTCTAGATATTAAAGGAATCAAGAATCAAAGTTCTAGAAGTTAAAGGAATCAAGAATCAAAGTTCTAGAAATTAAAGGAATCAAGAATCAAAGTTCTAGATATTTAAGGAATCAAGAATCAAAGTTCTAGATATTAAAGGAATCAAGAATCAAAGTTCTAGAAGTTAAAGGAATCAAGAATCAAAGTTCTAGATATTAAAGGAATCAAGAATCAAAGTTCTAGAAATTAAAGGAATCAAGAATCAAAGTTCTAGATATTAAAGGAATCAAGAATCAAAGTTCTAGAAATTAAAGTAATCAAGAATCAAAGTTCTAGAAATTAAAGTAATCAAGATGAACTTGTGAATAGAAGTCAAACCAAACTTAATAATTATTAGTTTTAGCTCAGTAATGCTAAAAAGCAACAATTCTACAAAAGCCGAGTATATGCTGAATCTTACTTACGTAAGAAAATATATATCAAGCCTGTTGTGATGTTTCATTCTTGCATTTGGAATGAACAGTCATCAATATATCAAATGTGATTGTCGGCTACGGGAGATCAGATAAGAGCTGGGTGCAGATTATAGCCATTTCAGATCTAATCAGAGCTTAGTTCTGAGGTTAAGTCAGCAAATTTTAATAGATTCCGGTTAGGAAATCCTATAGCGATATTAGCAATTAAATAATTCAACGAGATTCGGTATACGAACTCACTCACCTCACTTAGAGTAAAAGAATGTGATTAGGGCGTACGAAGGCAAGTTTGTGAGCTCACACAGATAAGTAGAATTCAGACAGAAAAAGACAAACCCATCATGTAAAGAGAAAATCCAATCTTAGTCGGATAGGTCCGAAAAAGCAAGGCGTATTGCGGGGTATTTATGCAGACCTCTGTATGTGTGTACATACATATATATATATATATATATATATATATATATATATATATATATGTATATATATATATATATATATATATATATATATATATATATATATGTATATATATATATATATATATATATATATATATATATATATATATATATATATATATATATATATATATATATATATATATATATATATATATATAAATAAAAAGACATTTTTATGTTCATACATAAAAAAATGTCTTAAAATAATTGTCGGACTTTGTCCATTTCATAATATATATATATATATATATATATATATATATATATATATATATATATATATATATATATATATATATATATATAGACAATAACAAATGAGCTGAAAATTATTTTAAATGGTTGTAATATGAACTCCGGTAAAATGATTACTGTGACCTTATTGTTGTAAGTAACCTAACTCACTAATGTCACCGAGGCACAGTGGAAAAAGCGTTGGTTGTTTGATCAAAAAATGATCCAAGGTGTTGAAAAAAAAAGAATCGTGAGTTCAAAGAAAAATATTTATGAATTATTATAACTGATATATTGATTTTCAAAGCGTAGCTTAGATGTGGCACAAAGCCGAACGTACGTGGTACCCAGTGAGCATCTAAATCTCTATTCAGTCGTGTTTTCGCGAGACTAGACTGTTAACAATTACACCTTGCTGAGGTGCCCTTATTAAAAACTGATATATATTCAAAGACACGGTGCGTTAAAACATTGTACACCTGTGGACTAAATAAATGGTTCGATTCAAAATTCAAAGAAATATAATATTACCTGAAGGAGTTTCGCGAATGTGACAGTAGAGAGTAGGGCAAGAGTTCGCTTGGTGTAAATAGCTACAATACCTCATCTGAAAAATATAGGCAAACACAGAACAGTCTCTTTGTAATTCAAACCTGATCTACACATCGTTTACTCAGAAAACGGTAATGAATACCTAGTTTTTTTTTTGTTTTGTTTTTTTAAGCGTTTCACCGCAAGCAAGGTGGGAAGCCACTAGCACGCAAGGGGTTACAGAGAGTTGGAGTGAGAGCAAATAGCAGTGATAGAGGAAAGAATGAAGAGGAAGGATATGGGACAGATCAGGGCATCTGGAGACGTCGATTGTCATTACATTTGAATAGTTGGAGATTATAGCAATCAGGGAAAGTGGAAGTGGGGGGAAGTTCCACAGGCGAGAGGTGCGAGAAGAAAAGACGGTTACATTTAACAGTTTCGACATTGAAAGGATGTGAGCGAGATGCCAGCCTAGTTGAACGCTTAAATTCATGAAGTCAAGGAACCAGCGAAAGCAGCTCATCGGAACAGTTACCATGAAAGTATTTGTAAAAAACACAGAAGGAGGCGACGGCACGCCTGTGAGAGAGCGACTGTAGACGAGATGTCAGGTTACGTTGCATATCCGTCTCTGACTCTTATCAAGAACCTTGAGACAAGCATAAATGCACCAGACCATATATGGCAGCAATACTCCATGCAAGGGCGAATGGTTGATATGTAGATTTGAAGAATCGACTCCGGCAAGAAAAATTTCCTGGCGCGGAACAGGTAGCCAACATTCCTTGCAGTGGACGAAGCTATTGACTCAAGGTTTTTGTTCCATCAGTCAATGTGAGGCCGAGTAGTCGCAAAGAGGAGCTCTCGAGAAGTTGAGCGTGAGGCATTCTAATGGGAGGCAGGCATGGTTCTCTGTGTTGCTGTAGCCTCTTCTTCATGATAAAAACTGTAATATATGTTCTCCACATCTCTAATATTAATGGTTATATTAGCCGTTTCCTGATAAAGAAACATTTAGCATTTATTAACCGAGCGACCAATTCGTATTATACTTGTCTTCACTGTCTGGTCATCGGGATGGATGAAAGTGTAGTATCTGTCTTTTATCCCTCAATTGTGTTTCTGTATCTCGGACAGAAGACATCAAATAAATGAAAGATGTCTTGCCCCGATGTTTCTAAACCTGAACAAACTCTCTTATTGTAGTAAAGTGGGTGGAATATCAACGCCGGTTAGTTGCTTGGATTGGTTGATTTTTCGTCTTAGCCCATGGGCACGCAGTTGTGCTCCACACTAGTGCTACTCGACCTAGGATATTCGTCACTCACTGGTCGTCTCGGCGTTAGAAAAATATAGCAACTGTTCTCCTCGGGTCTAACGGAATTGGTCATGTTAGGTATTTATAAACAGAGAATATAGTACTAATGTCGGATACAATTTCTAAAAGCTTTCACTTTAAATAGATTTTCAGGGAAATAGATTTCCCAAGTCCACTGGCAGTATTAATAGGAGTTTCTTTCCTAACTTTTTGTTTGAAGTCGGAATGTTAACATCTTGATTATGTCATTATTTCCATTTTAGCTGTTTCTGCTATGGATAATCCTCCATTTATGTGGTTTCTGTTATTTGGTACCGTTTTTATTAGTGATATTGTATCGCCAGGCAACACGGTTCGACTAAATGTGTTCTTTGCCAAAACCGACAGGCTTCACCCACTTAATGCCATTTATCACCATTCGTCTGAGAAAGAGTTTGAGTAGAGTTTAGATATTTATGGATGTCTTTGATAGCGCGCATTATATACAAATGAAAATCTAGAGACTATTTAAGAAGGTAAGTCGAGTTTTCATGTTAATGTTTTAGTTTTGTTGCAATGTGCGGTATAGGATAAAACTACATCTAGAACCGCCTATTCTATTTTCAATGTATATTTTCCTATACCAAAATATTTTTATAACCGATCAAAATTTTGAGGTATCAGAAGTGATTACAATTAACTAACTTCACATCTTACATTTTTATGATAGATTGAGTTTATTGCTTTCATTCCAATAAGAGATCATAGTTTCAGTTTTGGGCAAAATGTTGCTACATAATCGACTTCGCTGCTCCTGTCGGCCATTTTCTTTTAAGGCTTTTTCTATTATGGCTCACCAATATAATAAGGCGATATGTTGAGTGTGTATGGAGTTTCGTGATAACTGGAGTTGGCTATTAAATATATAAGGTTTGCATTTACAATTACGACTGAGTAGTGATTTCGATCCACACTTGGTACTCCATACTTCCGGCCTTGTGCCACATCTAATCTTTGTTTAGTAAATTATTATAAGGTTTCCATTTTGTTATCTTTGTTTCTGATTTGAACATATTAATATTTTGTGCAACATGCAAATAAATTTGCCTTAATCTATTAATAGATTATGAAAAGGCCGGAGGCTCCAGCGATCGACATAAAACAGGTTAGTAGCATGTAGCCTGCTGTTTGCCCACCACTGTACACGTGTTTGAATAGATATCCATTTTTTAGAAGTCGAAAAAAATGGCATCTACCGTTGTGGGCACTGGAAATACTATGAGCTCCGCTGGATTCGAACCTATATTTTCTTTATCCTGGAAGACCGTATTTAAGCAAGGCAAGCTTAGCCAACCAGACACAAGGGATTTCACTTCAAAGCAACGCTGCGCTACACTTTCAAACAATGAACCACTATTGTTAGAACATTTTAAAGTCTATATCTGCAAAGTTTAGCTTCGTACGCAAAACGTAAACGAAGTAATTGAGTAGGTCGGCAAATTTCATAATGTCAGACTTAAAAAAAAGAAGATATGTCTTTCAAACACGTGTACTCCTAATATAGAGTTAATGTAAAAAAAGAGTTTCTGTTATCAAAATATTGTCACAAATACGAAAAGAATTCGTATAGAAATAAAGCCTTTTTAATATCGTTAACGCTATACCTATTCAAGAAGTAGGCGATCATGTCTCTCCACAGTTTCCTTTTTCATGTGAAAATGTTATGAAATCTTGGTGGGTAATAGTGGAGTGGTTTCCCTATTCCTGATTTGTTTTTGCATTCAATGTACTCCTGTTAGACCTGCTTCTAAGGGTAGAGGTGCAGGTCTTCTCTGCTGTCGAATCCATAGCTGGGTGGGTGATGTTATCATGTATTTTTTTCAAGTGGTAATGCACAAAATGAATTCAACAAATTAGGCAATATTTTAATAATGGCTCCTGAAATTTATATACAGCAACTTATTGTTGGCTAGGCTTTTGTGGGGTTTTTTGTTGTATTTTAAACCGAATTCTCTCCCAACAAGTCTCTAAATCACAAAGGATTAATGGGCTTAAATACTGGGAAAAATGAAATGTTATTCAGGAGCGAGAGCAATAGATGAGTTATCAAAAAGATAGTGGATAAAGATTGACATTATATTTAAATTTTTGAAGATCAAAGATGACTGAAAAAAAGTGATCGACAAATCAGAAATTAAAGAAAATAACATTTTAGCATGGTACTTACGGTTCCATCGTGTCAATTCAAATATACATGGAAGAAACCTTATTGCCAGTCTAGTACTGCGTTTAAATTCTAGCTACAAAAGCGAAGAGCTCATCTGGAAAAAATAGCAGCAAAGTATTCATTGAAAATACACAGGGAACAACTTTTCGGAGGTGTGAAAGTGACTGAATCCGAGACGTCAGCTCAGAACCACCAATATTACTGATTCTTCTTTTGAATTCATCAAGCATCTCTGGATATATAGCAGGAGCACCAGTCCATATGCGACAGCAATTTTCTCAGCATGGATACATTTTAGAATTATAGATATATAAGACAGAGTCTGCTGAAAAAATGTCTAGCACGATTCAATTAACCAACTTTCCGAGAAGGTAAACTAGCAGTCTATTCAATAGGGTCTTTCCACTTCATACCAGCCGAGAATCTTAGCCTGGGAAGACCCAATGTGTCATCTTCCTTGAATTTAGCATAAACCATACTGTTGAAAGGCGTCTTTCAGTTTATTTATAAAGAACTGTTTTGTTTTGGGGCGTTAAAATTAATAATCCACTCTTTTCCCCAGTTAACATCAGGCAGTAAGCCTTTTTTAGATCATCAGCCAATTTTACCTTATCGAACTGGTCATAGGCAGGGTGTCATCAACGTAGATACCAAGTTGTGTGAGGATCCCATCAGGAAAGTCGTTGATAAAAATTAAGAACAAAGTAACTCCAAAGGATAGAGTTGTTGGCGCCACCTGCATTAATACAAATCGATCAAGAAAAGAGGGCTTTCAGGAAAACTTTAATTTAAGGATTTTATAAGAAAGACTAAATCAGTTCAAAAGTTAGTCTGCAGAAATCAAAACCTTTCAAGTTTTCATATTTATATTCTAGCTAAAAGGTTTACTTATTTAATTATAGGAGAAAATAATGTGTATTTTTAAATAAGAAGACAGGAAAAACTTTTGAATATCAATGGTGAAGATCACGCTGCAACCGTAAAAGGAAGATAGGTAATTGTTTGCTTGATGGTTCCTCTCATTATTGATGTTAGTCGCCATTCACTTCGCCGTTTCTGTGTTTGAAACGGCAGCAATTGGCAGATTTCTTCATGTTTTACAAAAGTGTCTATTTGTTGTATGATGCGAAACGAAAGCTTTAATGTCCGTTATCTATTTCCGGTATGACGACCGGACCACAAAGCAAAACTCGGTAATATTGCATCCCGAAGAAAGATAGCTGAGTGTCCGACTAACTCCAAGAATTGTTCGCACGTCACAGCTCTGACCAAGCATAAAAAAAAATTCGAATGGCGTTGTTCATATCTGCGCCGTTAGCTCTGGGTCGTTTATTCATATGATTCTGAATATAGCTGACATGAAACTGATATATCAATATATGCATTTATTACTATAGAGTAACAACAATATTTACATTTGTCGGACTATTGTCCTCATCTTCGTCGCCATATTTGTCACAACGTTTCGACCGTTGTACGCTCCAGCCTTCTTCAGGTGGTTGGAATTTCGAACCGAACCCTTTATTTCGATCACTGGGGTAAACTGTTCTAGTTCCACGAGCCATGTTTGATGGATGTCAGTTATCAGTTATCTCCTGGTAATTTTCCCTCTGAAAGTTCTCCACTGCCTGAACCGGGTATTGAACTCACACTCTTTGGGTCTGTCACTGGATCTAACCAACGCCTTTATCCACTGTACCATGTGTCCTTGAGTTCAGGCAGTGGAGAAATTTCAGAGGGAAAATTACCAGGAGATAACTGATAACTGACATCCATCAAACATGGCTCGTGGAACTAGAACAGTCTACCCCAGTGATCGAAATAAAGGGTTCGGTTCGAAATTCCAACCACCTGAAGAAGGTTGGAGCGTACAACGGCCGAAACGTTGTGACAGATATGGCGACAAAGATGAGGACAATAGTCCGACTAATGTAAATAATGTACATAATACCTCATCTCAGAAATATAGACAGACCCAGAGTAACAACAAGTTATAATGTTTTCGTTGACATTCCGAAAATTTCACAGCTACAAAATCTCAAATCAAAATAATGTAAATGCATTTTCAAAAAAAGACGACGAAAACAAACTTAATTTTGATCTATCGCTTAATATCTGAATTGGGGCTGAAATATTGCGTGGAAATCTGGGGCTTTATTATACAATTTATTACGGACGTATTATGATACCTAACCACTAACTCTTCTAGTAGTGGGTAAATATATGACAAAAAGAAAAAAAGTTTTTATGTGAAGTGTTTCATCGTATTGAAAGATGAAATGCGTCTCATAGATTTCTTCCATTTTGCAATTAAACGTTATATATATATATATATATATATATATATATATATATATATATATATATATATATATATATATATATATATATATATATAAATATAAAAGTGGACATGGAAGTCAGCACTTAGAGGCGACAGTCTGTTTCATGCTAGTGCAATCGCCTGACGATTGCACTAGCATGAAACAGACTGTCGCCTCTAAGTGCTGACTTCCATGTCCACTTTTATATTTACACACGCTCTATCTCTGATATTGAGCACTTTACCCCATAAATATAGCACACTTTAAGACTATATTTCTGCATATATATATATATATATATATATATATATATATATATATATATATATATATATATATATAGGTGACTATACTCGTGTCGAAAAACCTTCGAATTCTTGATTTAACAATAGCCAAATCAATCTCGAATGGAAAAAAGGTTTTAAAAAAGAAAGAGCCAGGAACATGAAAGTCTCTTGAAAATAATCGTACAGATACAAGTTCAAGGCCCAAAGAAAAAAAACCGATATGAGTAAACAACTAGCTAAAGAGCTCGATTCAAACGTAGACCAGACCTAGTCAAAACCTAATGAGCCAGATAAGCCTACCAAGGTTTCACTGAGGCAGATCGTCAGGGTCTATATATATATATATATATATATATATATATATATATATATATATATATATATATATATATATATATATATATATATATGGTGTCCATGACGTTCCTGTGCATTTTTTAAAAAATACAACTTTATTAGTATTTTCGATATAAATAATATGTAAAATGGTTTAGAAAGAAGTAAATCTTTATTTTTTAAGGTTTTATTGAAATTTTATTTACGTTTCACATGTCCTCCATCATTAGCAATACCAAGGGTAATACGATTTTGTAGTTCACGGAAAACATTGTCCAACTGATTTACAGCAATTCCTAAAATCACATTAGTTATTTTAGCTATACTTAAATCTAGGTACATTAAACTTTATAACACTTTTTACAGATTATTTCTATCGCAATTTTTTTTAAAGTGCACACGAACTTTATGGACACCCTGTATATATATATATATATATATATATATATATATATATATATATATATATATATATATATATATATATATATATATATATATATATATATATATTAACTAAAAGTCCCTATAAAATTCCACGGTTTTCTTAAATTTTGTGATGAATCATAATTCTTATGTTAACGAGAAAATAGCTCTTTGCGAATTTCCAAGATATTCCCTATTGCATGGTTAAATATTTCTGCTTAATAACTTTATTCCCAGCGTAGAACTGATTAGAATTTATCAAATATACCATTACGACGCTTCTTATCATAAATGAAACATGAACTGGATAAACCTATTCTGCTGCATTCATCAAATGTAAATTGATCGAGTGCCGAATCAATGATTTCCCATTTTCTAGCTGCGCGTTTGATATTTGCCCAACGCATTGGATATTCTTGGAAGATCCTAGTGCCTCATGAATTGTACAATTCCACTTACCTCAATCACACGTAACAGTTTCTAGTAGATTGCAGTAGATTCTTTTAAAACATTTTTGAACGCATCCTTGTTTTATGCTGAATTAGAGTACCAGAGAGAAACTCGCCCGAAAGCATTTGCTTTGGTATTCTGCTGTCGTCAAGGCGAATGACATGGCCTGTACGAGGAATGTTCAGTTCGATGATGATTGCATTAGCCTTTGCGAGACAATACAGTTTCTTGTGTTTTGGATATCCAGTAGATAATCGACCTTACATACACGCTTAATGGAAGTCGACTCGTGGCCGAATAAAACCAACTCCAGACATCATAACTGCCACACAAATTTTTCATGTACAATTCTCTGTCGTCGAAGTTACGTTGCAAAGCGTACAATAAGTGCTTCTGTCTGAATAACCTTTGAGTTATGAGAACGTTTCACAGCGCCAAGTCGACTTTTCATAACAGTTCGCTGAAGCAACATTGGCACAATAAACATTGAGACAAGCAGAGACCAAAGCGGGCTTTAGGTTTTGTATCCGAATTTCTCTCTCCTAGAACGATGTCTCCAAAACAAAAAAGTGCCATTCACACACAAGGGTGTCCTAAAAGAATACTAGAGGCCTAAACACGCGTTTGGACACCATCGTAGATATTACTACACTTTCTTTAAGCATTTCACCTCAAGCAAGGCGGGAGTGCCACTAGCTCGCAAGGGGTTACACAGAGTGGGAGCAAGAGTAAAGAGGTGTGATGGAGGAAAGGATGAAGAGAAAGACGAAGAATTAGATCAAGGCATCTGAAGATGTCGATTGACATTGCATTTGAATAATTGAAGATTGTAGCTATCAGGGAAGCAAGTAAGAGAAAATGAGTTGCACACCCAGGAACTTTTGAGTGGATAAAACGTTTCACAGCGCCAAATCGACTTTTCAGAACCGTTCGCTGAAGAAACAGTGGCACAGCAAACATTGAGATAAGCAGAGACCAAAGCGGGCGTCAGGATTTATATACGAGCTATAGCTATCAGGGAAGGAAGTAAGAGAAATGGAGTTCTACACACGGGAAGTGCGTGACATGAAGCTGTTGGAGTAGAGGAGACGGTTATATATAACATCTTCGACAGTTGTGAAAGTGTGTGATTGAGATGCCAAACTGGTAACACGCTTAAATTCATGCAGTTTTGGGAACCAGCGAATGTAGGCGATATGAAACTGATATTTATAGTTACTGTGAAAGTATTTGTAGAAAAGAGAGAGGAGAGCGACGGCACGTCTGTGAGTAAGTGGCTGTAGACAAGATGCGATATCAGGACCAATCACATTGCATATCTGTCTCTGGATTTTGTCGAGGACCTTGGGACAAACAGCGAGGACTCTAGACCAAATATGGCAGCAGTATTCCATGAAAGGGGCAATGGTCCCTGCGGAATATAAATATATATTGGCCGTTGGCGCTTATGAAACACTCACCCCCGCTTTGACAGGTTTTGCTTCTCATGCTGCGGCATAAAATGCAGCCTACATTCATGCGGCTGGTTTTACTATCTCACCTGGTAGCATTAGTAGGCATTCACCTGATAGATTAGCGGTAGCCTGCCTAAGCCTGAAATGTTACCAGTAACTAACATAAGCCTGTCCGGACTTAAACACACATACATACCTACATAAAATTTCGTTTCTTGTCTTTAAATAGTCATATATTTATTTTAGCCTTATTTTCGATCTATTGTCAGTTATTTTTTTAACATCTTTTTTTGGTTGTTTGTCAGTAAAATGTCTTTTCCGGATTATAAATTTGCGGTGATTCCGTTTGAGTTTGTATTTAATGACTAATAACCATGTAGAAGTTTATTTAACTCCGCATTTTTAACTTCTTTTTTCTGCGTTTCCGATTAGCGAACGTGAAAGTACAAAAACAAAATTAATTATTCTCACATTTGTTTTACCGGAGTGAAAAGAAATGAATAATTTATCAAATGAGATTCGATAAACCTAATTTACTTTACACAAAATTAGTAAGCCTATTAACTACGACCAGTAATGATTGTGATAACGAGACTATTTAAGAGATTTGTGCCAAACTGCGAAATCGTGTTCTAGAGCATGCTATCGGAAACTTACGGCTCGTCTCGTCTATCTGATAATAGACGACTATTAGCGTTCCCTGGAAGAATTTACAGGCGCCAACTGGCGGTGATAATGCTTCACCACTGTATAACCTGGCTGACCGAATGTATGTGAAATGACAAATATCTAACAGCACTTTTTAATTACGAGTGGGTGTTGAAAAGATTTCCACCCGACCACGGAATAGGCAAACTAAATACGTGAACGCTATATTCTATTTGACTTCCATATTGACACTCTGTTTTAGCAATATTGGCGCATTTTTCAAGAGTTTCTTTAGCTTTTGCAAGAAAAAAAATGTAATTTGGTCATTGAACTAACGCCGAGATGAGAGTATCAACTCGAACATTTTCAAAAGTATTTTCTCTTCATACTCCATTTTGTCTTACGAAAAATGATGCATTCTAACGATAGTATACCTTAAAAGATGGGTGGATGGTATTTACAATAGAACTCAAAATTAATTAAAATTTTCGTATCGAATTTGTATCCTACACGGAACCTTGATAAAGCCTGACATGCTATACCATTTAGCTAGAAGGAAAGCGTCTGGTTAGCAAGGTTGAATTACAGCTTTTAAACTAAAAATTTATTTAATACAGGTTCGATTCCTGTTGAAGGACACATATTTTCTATGAAATTTCTCGGAAATTCAGGTCGGTAAATGTTGTTAATACTGTTTATTATAAACAGAACATTTACTTAAATATTTGTATTTATAACAATAACGTATAAATAATCATTATATTAAAATAATTGTCGGACTTAGTTCATTTAATAATATAGTTCATGCTACTGACTATTAATATAGTGGAAATGGTTCATTTTTTCCTATTTTTCATACGTACGAATAATTTTATTCTTTTCCTTTTTTGCATAATTCGTCTATCAAATTTGCTGTAGTCAACCTATTCTTCTGAATACTGTGTTTTATATTCCGTTTTTGTGCTTATTAACATATAAAAAAAGCTGGCATCATACAGTTTCTGAGAAATGGATAAAAAAAATTCAAAATTGATGAGTGTTCGAATAATTTCGTCGTCGGCTGTACATATATATTTAAGTAATTCATCGATTCTGAAACCTCAACAGAATGCAGAAAGCACTGGACGGCCGTTTCGTCCTATATTTGGGACTCATCAGCAGTTAGGTTGTGAAGCAAACACCACACCAACTGTTCCAACGGGCCTTGGTGACGAAGAGGTAGCAAATCAGACTCAATATAGCGCCGCTCACTCACATATTCCGTGGTGGAACTCTACTGACTCGATGAATTACTTAAATATAATTATCAAATTCTCCCATTAATTTCATATGTATATCATTGCTTGAACCGGCTTCTTATGCTCTAGAGTGAGCGGCTTGGTGTAGTCGTGGCTCCAGAGGACACAGTTCTATGGTTAAAGTGAATCTCAGTAGAGTTCCACCACGAAATATATGAGCGAGCAGCGCTATATTGAGTCTGATTAACTACCTCTTAGTCATCGAGGCCCATTGGAACAGTTGGTATGGTGTCAGGGTTTCAATTCTCGGCATTCTGCATTCTGTTGAGGTTTCAGACTCGATGAATTACTTAAATATAATTATCAAATTCTCCTAATAATTTCACACATATATATATATATATATATATATATATATATATATATATATATATATATATATATATATATACATACACATATGTGTATATTGAAGATTTCAAGCATGTAATTACTTACATGATTATCCACTTGAGAAATGTAATTTACGTCGTTTTCCCACGTCTAATGGCGATAGGCCAAACAACCTGCTTTGTTAGCCAAATCGTACGCCGAATCACACCTTTTCTACAAAGATCAACATTTCACGTACAATGATACCAAACATCAACCAATTCGACATTAACCCGTCCATTCACCATGAAAGTTATAATGACATGTGCAGAACATCAAACTAAAAGTAAACTTTACTAAAAACCAGTTTATTTTTTCGGGTAATGATTTTACCTGTCGCCCTGACCCAGAATCCGGCGAAAGTATCATCTACAGGAGGTTAAGTCAGCGCGCGACAAACATATGCCTCCTACCAGCTGGATATATCGAGATTCCGGTATGGAAAACTAGGGTATACTAAGTGTCTGTTATTACCTATTGTCTCAATCATAAGCAAAATTCATTTACGGTTTTAAATATAAATACTACGTATATCATTATTTTATCTAAAATACAAGCATGGTGAATGTCTACCTAGTGACGCTTCTAAGAAGACGACGAACATCCATCTCGAGAAGTGTGTTTCTTTTACTTCAGGGCGAACTTTAAAATTTCATGAGCAAAATTTAGTCATGAAATTTGATAATGTGGTAGAGTTTTTATGTAAAATGGATTTATGATTAATTCATTTATTAGGGAGCCAGATAATGACAGATTTAAATCTCTTGAGAAAGATTTTGTTTTCTTTTTACAGTAAGGTTCAACCATTATAAGGCCCGGGGGTCATTCAAGGTAGAGAGTTGCGTTAGGAGAGGAAGATAACTGTTAACCCTAACTTCGGACAGATTAAGATTGTAGTGATCGAGGAAACATCCACTTGCGAGTCGGGTCAACAAAGCATTGGTTCAACAGTTGTTCAACTGAGCTATTATAGTGGAACTTATTTCTCACCGAGGGAACAAGGAGGGAATGCGTGTGGTTTGCTACAATGTAAGCGTGATCTTTGATGAATTTCTTCGGAAGATCAAGGAACTTATTAGAGAACCGGAAAAGATCAAGGCAAAAATAAGTAGACATTATTTACATTGCTCGGACTATTTGTTGCCATATTTATCACAACGTTTCGGCCGTTGTACGCTCAGGGCTTCTTCAGGTATTTGCAATGTCGAACTGAACCCTTTATTTCGCTCGCTGAGGTAGACTGTTCTAGTTCCACGTGCCATGACTAATGGATGTCAGGTATCAGTTATCTCCTGTTAATTCCCCTCTCCAAGTTCACCACTCCCTTAACCAGGTATAGAAATCATAACTCTTTGGGCACTGTTACTGGATCTAACTAACGCCTTTATCCACTGTCCCATGTGCCCTTGAGAATATCTGTGGCATGAATTTCTGAGTATTATAAAACTAATGAATTCAGTAACCATTTTTACCAGTGCTGATTTTGAAATTTTTGGTGTTATCATTGCATTTTTATTTTTTTACGAAAGTTCATATTGCTTTTCTCTGGCACTCCTTATTACTGGTTCCCATATTGTACTCATTTCTATGATTGGTCGGCTCAGGAGATTTTTGTGGCCTAGCATATATATTGATACCTTAAGTTTACGAATTTTCCAATATAGACAAAAATAGATATAATGTATTATTTATTTAGTAAACATGCTTGAAAGTATATATATATATATATATATATATATATATATACATACATACATATATATATCTATCTATATATATATATAAATATATATGTAGCAGAGAGAGAGAGAGCAGATGTAAAACAATGTAGGCATAAAAACTAAACCAGCGTGTTGACTATCAGTTCCACGCCGTAAGTGAAAATCTAACCCGACCTCTAATTGATATTGAATATGAATAGAGCGTTCAATGTTTAGACATAAATCAAAAGGACTTTATTTGTTTATGGCATTGTAAAACAAAAAAAAATCACTCATAATACATTTTGAATTCAATGTCAAAATTCACAGAAAGGAGAAAAAAAATGAAAAACTATTTCCGAACGCTAAATAAACATCTCCCTTTTCTTGATCCCAACGATAACTAATTATATCGGGGAAGCCTGCTTGCATCATTTTCCATGCAATTTCCGTGCCAAATAGAAAACCATATGGGTAAGAGAACGTCTACGCCTTTCATACCTGCGTAATATTTTTGTTTAAATATCTTTGCCAGCATCTCTTCTTTTTTATTTTAATTTCGAGAGGCAACGAAACCAAGATATTGAAACACACGAAATCCTCATATTAATTCACATATACACACACGTGCGGGCACACACACACACACACACACACACACACACACACACACACACATATATATATATATATATATATATATATATATATATATATATATATATATTGGGTAGGGAGTGAGTAAAATAGAAATGAAGATTTGTTGTTTTAATGGAATAAGAGACATGCATCCTTTACAAAGAAGTGTTAAAACATGCTGACTAATCAATGCTAAACTTGAGAACATCCTGCTTTCTTACCAAAAAAATGAACACTTCAAAAAAAAAAGAAAAAAAAGAAAATATACAATAATGTTCAAAAAGTAAAAAAACAACAGACGATTATAAAAATATGGCACACTTCGTCTAACTTCTTCGCTCAAAAAAAACAACTCACATTTTATGTTTTCGTGTTCTTATGGAAAAATAATTAATAGTTAACTGAGAAGTTCTTCGGTCTGTTCTCTTACCAATTTTAGTATTCTGATATTTTGTAACGAAAATCCGTATATTATGTTATGACTTATTTTAAGAAATTTCCCGTCGTCCATTTTTAAAAATTTTTTTTTTTATTAATTATTTCAGCCTAAAGAAGGCAGTATTCCTACTTGTACTCCGGGCGTTACAGGGAGTAAAAATGAAAGAGAAACCTGAAAACAGGGAGGATTGAGGAAAGGACTAACGAAGAACATTGTTCGAGAGAAAAGAGGATGAAGGGTGATGTTCATTTAAACTTTTGAAGATTGTTATCAGGGAACCAAAAGGGAGTTCAACTTGTGGGAAGTTTGAGAAAAGAAACTGCCGGTTGCATTGATCTATTTCAACAGTAAATGGATAGAACCTAAAATTCAATTTAGTCCGCTTAAATTCATGTATTGCGAGCACCAGGAAAGAAAGCGTCACGTCGGTGAGAAAGTGAATGAAGATAATATGCCTGGACGGCATCGATTACATTACATATCCTTCAATGAATTTTATCAAGAATTCTTATATGAATCGCAGGAGCACCAGACCTCATGTATACCTGGCCATTCGTATTCGAGGATGCACGTCTACTAGGGAGGCTAGCCAATCCCTATTGAAGACGATTGCTCAGGCGCATTTGTGTTTAATCAGCACACACAGAGCCCACCTGTGGTTTATACTGCAACTATGCTTAGCAGACCTTAGTTACAGTTTCTGGGAAAGAGCGTTTTTTCCAGCGTGATTATCAATTTGAACAAGCGCAGCACGCTGAATCCCTCGGCCACGATGACTTGTGACTTCGTACTAGCACAGCATTCGATCCAATTTCACTCCCAAATCTTGGGCCTACCCGTGGCATGGTTTTCAGGCACTTGGATCAACCCCTATAATGCGATAATGCCATGAAGTATAATTCCTGACAAATCAACCAAGCTGAGATTCGAACCCAGGTCTCATGGTCAGAATGCGAACGTTCTAATCACTCGGACACATGCCCAAATAACCAGATCATATACTGCAATATTATTCAATGCACTGATAAATGACAGATTTGTAAATGTGCAAGATGGATTCTGACGAGAAAAATTGTCAGGCACGTCGCAGTGACCTAACTTTCCTTGCAGTGGATGCAGCTATTGATTCCATATACTCGCTCCAATTCATGCCAGTGGAAACATGTAGCCAAGAAGGCGTATTGTGTTGTTCTCCTTGAGTTTAGCAAAATCAACGCTTATGGCAGGTAGAAAAGGTCCTCTGTAGTATTTAAATTAATGTTTTTTTTTGGTTTTTTAGGAAGCGTTTAAAATTTTCAAGTCATTTCTTGCCCCAGTTAACGATTCATTGGATGTCCTTTGCGTCCATGATTCTATCTTCAATATATATTCAAGTTTTGACAAATTCCTGGAATGACTGTAGTGTTATATATTTGTACCTGAGTACGTCTAAGCATTTTCTATTTACTCATACACAGGATAGATGTACTATTCGCTGGCGAGCAATGGAGGAAATGTTATGTGTTCATATAAGACATTTTGCTGGCAAATGGGTGAAAGTAATCTAGACCCGTTTTGTTTGAAAAGATTTAAAACTACAGTTTATGCGTTACAACTATTAAATGGATTATGGTGAACATATAAAATAAATTAAATTATGGGGAACATAAAAAAAGTAATTGGTTTCTTTACTTACTACTACGGTAGATACAATCGTGGATAGGTTAACGTGCTTGATGCTATAGGAAATCGACAGCAAGAAAAAATGTTCTCATATTAAAATTTGAACAGAATACAAACTGTTGCACGTCTCGAACGTTAAATGTCCGACTGATAATATAGTTATGATGATAATAGAACCCGCTCGGTTGAGGTAGGAACTTTTCAGTAGACAGCAAACCTGGTGACGAGGATGAGATAATTTGACAAGCCTCGAATTAACGAAACAACCCCCTCAACAGCGAAGAAAATACTCGAATTTAACAACAACACGAGTAAAACTTTGAATTAAAAGCAAAGGGGGAAAAAGTACACGAATTCAACAACAACACGAGTAAAACCTCGAATTACCGAAATATTACCCCCTCAACAGCAAAGAAAAATACTCGAATTCGACAACAACACGAGTAAAACTTCAAATGAACAGCAAAGGAAGATGCTAAAATTCAACAACAACACGAGTAAAACTTCGAATTAACAGCAAAGGAAAAAATGTACTCAAATTCAACAACAACACGAGTAAAGCCTCGAATTAACGAAACATTACCCCCTCAACAGCAAAAAAAAGTACTCGAATTCAACAACAACTCGAGTATCAAACTTCGAAAATAACAAATTATTTCGAAAGAAATGGCTCACTCTATGCCAACAATAGAGCCCCTAGACTGGGAAGACTCCAACCAGGAGCAAGAATGGAGTGAACATATCGAAGACGCATTTACAGCGTTTGATATAACAGATGATAAACGACAACTATCACTCTTTCGATTTTACGGGGGAAAGAAACTGAAAGATATCCTCAAAACCTTAACACCGGAGATACCACCAGGCCAAGTAGAGCCTACATACAAAACAACGAAAATAGCACTGGACGAATATTTCATCCAGAAAACAAATAAAGTCTTTGAAATACATACATTCAGGATGCTTAGTCAAGAAAACGGGGAGTCAACACATGATTATGTCACCCGTCTACGCATACAAGGAGTAAAATGCAACTTTGGCGAATACAACCTGGATAAGGCTTTAGTGGACCCATAAATAGAAAAATGCTCGTCAAGCAAATTACGCCGTGCGTATTTGAAAGAAACTGATTTAACAGTAGACGAAGCACTTCAAATAGCATTCATATGAATCCACTGGAACACAAACGAAACAAACTAACATAGAACCCGTAGATGTCATACTATTTAAACAAAGTAAACACAAGTTAACGCCAGTTTACCACCCAACGCCATAGAGAGTAAAAGACGCAGAGGCGAATCTGCAATTATAACGCGAGGTGACAAACTTATTTTACGACACACATCACAAATGAAAAGAATCCCCGAAGACAGGACTTGCGAACAACCAAGGGATGACGACTTCCCTTTCAACGACGACCTTGGGGGGCAGAAAAATATAGAACATGAGAGAGAACTCGAGGACGAGGAGAAGGAAGAAGCAGATATCCCTATAGCTCTAAGACGAACAAGACGCCATATAAGAAAACCCCGAAGGTATGCAGGCAGCAGTTCGGATGAAGAGGGAAACAACCTGAATACAAAGGAGGGGGCAGATGTGATGTCCGGGCGAGTATAAAGAGAACCCGTTCGGTTGAGGTAGGAACTCTTCAGTCGACAGCAAAATAGTCATTTAATATGAATTGGAAACAGATCGATTCAAATAGACTATTTGGGAATGGAAAAAAAGATAAGTTCAAAGTTCGCGAATTCTTGTCTAAGAGATAGATTACCAAAAAGGGTCATACAACTTAATCGACTCCTTATACCTACATGTGAAATTTGATTGTTTTCAAAATTAACAAGAACAATCGCAAGGTTTCCGGATATCCTTAATATCAAGCAACATGGGACTACTTTACCGAAAGGTATTCTAGGAAGATATTTATATTGAAAATTGAAACGAGCAACTTATAAATGGTATGGGGGGGGGGGACAAATGCTTATTGCAATTTCTTTAAACAAAAAAAAAACTATATATACGTAAAAGATAGTGGATTCCTTTAACACTCACATACACAACAACCAAAAAAAGAAAATACATCAGGAAGAGAAACGCCATATGGTCCAATCCACCGTACAACATAAACGTAAAAACAAACGTAGGAAAACTATTCATTAAACTCATACACAAAACTTTCCCTGAATCAAACACCCTCCACAAGATGTTAAATAAAAACACTGTAAAATCCGCTACAGTTGCACCAAGAACATGACAAAAATAATAAAAAAGAAACACAACGGGAAAACAAGCAACAAACAATCTCTGCATATTAAACCTACATGTAACAATAAAATAAAAAACAAATGACCATGAACTGCAATTGCTTGAAAGACAATGTAATATACCAAGCAACTGTAAAATCAGCATGTAACGAAGAAAAATATACACATGAATAAACGAAGGACACCTGAAAAAAAGATCAGAAACAAAACCTTCTGATTTTTTGCTGAGGGCCTCACACTCACCACAGAAACCTACAACAATTGAATTGAGGAGTTAGTCCAGCCCTGGGTCAAGAGGTTGATTGCTGGAAACCCATATGTCTGACAACAGGACGCTGCACCATGCCACATAAGCAAAATTCATTGTAAGACCATATATGAACTGAAGGCAAGGATTATGACAGCTTTCAAAAGTTAAAAAATGAGACAGTCTAGAATAATTGAAAAAAATTCCGAAGTTGTCTTCAGTCCGAGGCTGAAACAATTGACGATTTTATTGAATGGATTTAATCTTTAGTATTTCAAGATATCTTATTTTGCTAAATATATCTGTTAAAATGAGTTGTGTGTGTTCGTTTTGCGTAACTTGGACGAAAATTTGTCCATCGAACGCTGTATATATATATATATATATATATATATATATATATATATATATATATATATATATATATATATATATATATGCATGACTGAACTGATACAAAAAGATGATGATACATCTCCCAAGCCAACATACACAACAGGAAATCAAAAGAAAATGGCTGAATCCGTTAACGCAACAATAAAAGCAATATTTCTACGTAATTTTCAGTTGACAATATGAATACAATAGCGTTTTATAAACTATTATATTTGCTAAGGCCATTTTGTTTTATGGTAATAGTTAATTTGTTTTCAATAAATTCATTCCGTTTTTGTCTTGAAAATTCCACAATGGACGAAACGCGTTGGCTTATAATACATTTTTCCTATTGTTTTTTACCTTTATACACACACATGCACAGACGCATATGCGCACACACACACACACACACACACACACACACACACACACACACACACACACACATATATATATATATATATATATATATATATATATATATATATATATGTATATATGAATTATTTTCAGATAGATTGTATCTGTAAAAAAAACAAAATGCACTATTCTTAACCGACGTGTTTATTCCTCTAAGGGAATTTATCAAGGCAAATGTATTTATATTGATGTACGTGTTTATATACAAAAGCAGGAATGTCATTAGATTGTCAAGGCTTTTAACTTTTAGAACGTTCATGAATGTTCATCGGGTGGTTGAAACGTCTGTCAAAAGATGTGGAGGACAAAGTATCATCATTCAAAATATGGTAAGACAAATGTAAACGTGTAATATAACATTTTTCTTTCATCCTTTCAATCACCTGAAGATGCCAACAAGGATGAGGATAACAGTCTGAATATTGTAAATAGTATAAATAATTACAATACCACGTCTCAGAAATATACAGATAGTGATTCTTTTGTTAAAATCAAGCTCTTTTTCTTATTTGATCTGAGAAGACAAAGGATTTTATTGTTGCCCATTTATAAAGTCGTGCGTTGGATAGACATGTAAAAAATTAATCGAAAAACTGTAAATGAAAAGTTCAGTGTACGCTGTAAAATATAGATGAAGAATATTAGGAAAATTCAACAGAAGAAGAGATGAATCTTGCAAAAAATGTTCAAAAAATGAGTGAAGGTGTGGAAATGTAAGTTAAATTTGAAGGAGTGTATTTTGCATTAACCAAAAAAAGCAAGTACGTCTAAGCAAACATGGCCGCCAAAGAATAAAAATTTCCAAAAGAAAAACAAAAATTGTTAAAAAGTAAACGAGATAATTGTCACAGAAAGAAATCTCTAAAAAAAAATGTATAAACAAAGTAGACAAAAGAAAAGAACGGATTACAATATCTCTTATTTGGGAAGGTAAAAAGAAGAATACGGTACAACAATGAATAAGAGAAAAAGAAAACGCTAAAAAAAAGGATGAAGATTGAAGACAGAAACGTAGTAGAGGTTATTTTACATGTTTTTCCTTGTAAAATAATGGGTGATTTTTGACAGCTCATTGTCAAAATATAACCAATAATTAAACAGATATTTGCTAACTCGCAAAACAATATCAATTTCGCAAGTTCCCCGCGAACGCAGTATCTGATTATTGGTCAGTTTAAAGAACTACTTACAAGAGGACATTGACATTAACCATTCCCTTCAACTTGTATCATAAATGCGTCCGAATATTCACATCTTCTATTTTCCACTGGTAGGAGAATGCTAACGTATGATTATAATGACTTGAACCAGCATCACCCCGTGTTATACCGCGATCTGCCAGGGCAAAACACCACGTTCTCAACAGAGATGCAATAGAACATATTTGAACTGAAAAACAGATACCACACTCTGATCATCTATTTATTTCCCCGAGTGGAAGTACGTTAAAAGAAATGTGTTTAATGTGGAATATCCATACACGTAGCTATAGACAAATAGAAATATCAAGTCTACACGAGGAATGATTGGCATCTTCGAGACTAGGCTTCCCTGATATCTGAGTAAGAAAGAACAGTATTTCTATAGTTACAGCCACACAAATGTAGAATCTTTCACAAGATCGTTTTTATTAGGAGTGGATAATAGCCGAGACCAGTTATTTCAGTGTCATCGTGACCATTGTCAGATCGGCGTCAGTATCCACCAACCCACTGTAAATACCGAAGCTGCTGCAACAGAGTTGCAATCCTCGGGATCAGGCTTCCTTCATAGTTATAAGCCTAGGAGGGAACAGATACTACACTATCTTCTCGACTAGAATGTCGATGGTATATTCTCACATCCCAAACAGTGTCGTATAATAATCAAATCTTTTTTTATATATAGTGTTCCCAAGGGTAAATCCAAAAAGTGCACATTCTCTGTCACCACACTCACACTGGAATATGTTTCCACCAAACCACTTTAATGCAATAAAGATGTTACTGCCCTTCCATACTTTTAAGAAGGAACTGTAAGAAATGGAGAACATGATTTCAGACGTTTATTTGCCCAGAAGACTATCAGCTCAGTGAAGTCGTCTTCACAAGAGAGAATGTTCTCTATGAGACAGTGGCCAGGGTAGAGTGACGGAAAGTGACGCAGACTCATGGGAAGATCGCCGCGAATGGGAAGACGCTCATTAGAATGTTCGCCATGCATTCTCCTTCGCTCGTCTCTAGCAATAAGTTACAAGGGAATAAAACCCACTTACTTCAACAAAAGTCTTGTGGGTATTTTTTCTTGGGTGATGATTTGGCCCAAGGAATTTTTTTTTAGCCAAAAGCGTTTGAATGGAAGAAGCTGCACAGTGAAAAAGAACAGTGTCTGGTTTGACTGCAATGCTACTCTCCTTTCGCCACCATAACACAAATTGTATGTATTTACATCCCTTCGATAGGGTCTTTTAAATGCAGGGTAACCAAATGTCAAATCCTAAATTAGTATAGCTGTCGAGGTCATTCTAACGCAGGCATCAATACATATGGCTAATGGTGATCTTCTACGTGCAGTTTAGATGTTGCACAAAACCGAAAGTGTGGGGTACCCAGCGGGGATCAAACTCATTGTTCAGTCGTAATTGATCTTGCGTGACAATATTGCTAACCATTACACCATGTTGAAGTGTGCAGAAATTATTTTTGAAGTTTAGCCTAGATCTGTCACAACGGCGAAGATTTGGGGCGCCGATTGAGGATCGAACTCACTTTTCGGTCGTAACTGATCTAGCGCGACAAGCTTGCAAATAATATACCATAGCGAATTGTCCAAATAGATAAGACTAATGAGAGATCTAGCGTGTGTGCAACGATGAGGTCCTGGGTTGAAAAAAAAGAGAAGGTTTATACTTAACATCAGGAAGAGGCTGGGACACATAATGAGAAGGGGTACTTAATAAGGCAGTTTGACGATAAATGGCTAAATAGCCACTCATTGTAGAGGCAGTTTGAGAGCATAAATGGAAGGAGAAACCAACGTATTATGTGAATGCAGAGGATAGATAACAGTTGAACCAAGACAGGAAGAGGTTTAGATAATAGTGAACTGAGGAGAATTCATCTGGGCGTTTTTCCACAAAGTGAATGTCTCCTTACCAAACGAATACGAAAGAGGATGGAGGTGTCTAAGCTTTCGTACGTGGTATGGCTATCGCTGCGAAGATTTTGACAGGTGGAGCAAGGGAATGTCGACCGTCTGAAAATTTGATTTGGAAATAGCGATAGGATTGATACGGGTTACCAATTTGTTTGTAAGAAAGAGGTTGTAATGTTGGAAAAAATTCCTCAACCTCATGGCAGCATAATCGATTTTAAACTTGTCCTGGATCTAGCGTGTGAGCGACGATGAGTTGTTGGGTTGCAAAAAAAGAGAAGTTTTATACTTAACATCAGCAAGAGGCCGATGAAGTTTCTGGGACACATAATGAGGAACGAGGGTTTGGAGAATCTAATACTCACGGGTCGAATAGATGGAAAGAGAGAAAAAGGAGAGCATCGCGTGACATACTTGGTGAGCTTGAACAGGTGGATAACTACATGGTCTGGGGGAGGAAGCAGAGGGAAAGAACTTGTTGAGAGCTGGAAGGGGAAAAGGGAGGTGGAGAGTCATGATCGCCTATGTGCGGAAAGAACATAGCACTTAAAAAGGAAGAAGAACTGCCGCAGAGTTGGAATCACCAGGACCAAGATTCCTTAAAACTTTAAGACGAAGATAAAACAGATACTATACTTTTTCACGGCAGGTGATCATGTTGAGCGTGCTTACGTCAATGTGCATGGAAAGATATATGAATACACATAAAAGTGCAGTTTCTTAACTTTAGATGTGATTACAGGAATGTATTATTGGTATGCTTGAAGGAAAAGGCAATGGGTGGAAACCGGCCGGGGGCTTATCTGACAGGACAAAAGAAAGAGCAGGAAAAATAACCCATAAAAAATATGAATATGTCTCCTGTAAGAAGGCGGAACAGCTAACGATTATGATGTCTGCTTCGACTAAATATAACCGTAGAGTGTGAAATAAGAATCAAACAAAGAATATTATTTCTCTGGGAAGAAAATTGAATGATGTCTACTGGCTAGTTTTGGTAGCAGGATCGGTAATGTGCTATCCATGACTTCGAGTGCTTCGTAGGAATTTAAAAACCTGATATAAAAAATATGAACATTTACTAATTTACCTGAGTCCATGTCTGTTTGATGAATGGGAAAAAATGCACTTTTGTTTATTGTCTTAATATCATTATTACATAAGCAAAAGCAAAACCACAGAACACACGCTCACATACACACGTATATACGCACAAACACACACACATATGTATATATATATATATATATGTGTGTGTGTGTGTATATATATATATATATATATATACATGCATACACAATTTTTGTGTTTATTTCAGCACCTTACGTACATGTACGCACACACACGCACACGCACACACACACACACACACACACACACACACACACACACACACACACACACACACACACATATATATATATATATATATATATATATATATATATATATATACACACACACATACGCACACGCTTTGTTTGTTTCAGCACTTTACATAAACACCCACGTATAGTGTATATAATTGTGTGTGTATACACACACACACACACACACACACACACACATATATATATATATATATATATATACATATATATATATATATATATATATATATATATATATACATGTATATATCAAATATGTGGTGTAGTTCAATTTATATTACAATGAATCATTCATACAAAAAGTAGATTAGTAAAGTTAATGATATAAAATGGCGAAAGCTCTTTGCAAATAAAATTTTAATGTTACATTAACATACAAATCACTCGATGAATGTTATGATTCTTGTTTTGAATAACTACATGCTGTATAAGGTTGTTTTTTTTAAAAATCTGCTAGTACTTTCAACTGTACATACAGTCTTCCTCAGGCATGGAAATTATTTGTTTTAGTACATCCAGGTAATATCAGAGACGAAAGATTAAATGCGAAAATAAATATGTTTTTTTTAGAAATGTTTTATTGTTAACGGATAAAAACTTTTGGAGCGTGCAGTCGCAACACTAAGGTTAAATTTTTTTGAAAATTTAAGAGAGTGCATTTTTTACTAATATGGTAATTTAAGAATTTTTTTCTTGTATGAGTTTATCATTCAATGTGGCATGAACTAAATTGTTCAATAGAATAATGTCTCAGCTGTTATCCCGAAAATTTGCACTTCGGATCAGTTCTTTTAAATCAAATATGTGGTGCAGTTCAATTTATATTACAATGAATAATTCATACAAAATGTAGAATAGTAAAGTTAGTGATATAATATATATATATATATATATATATATATATATATATATATATATATGTAATTGTGTATTTGGACCGCAATCCCTCTTTCATACAAGTTTCATTAAAGATGACTGAGAATTTTCTGTGATTAAGCTTTTTTTATTCTTTTTTTCCTGTGTTTGGATATGTGTTTCTCTTTTGGACTTAAATATGTAAAAACAGTCCGAAACTTCCATATATTCGGGCGATTTCGACTATTTTATTATCATTATGAAGGATGATTTTGCTGTTAATTTTCTTTCTTTTTAAATCCTGGATAATGTCTCATGTTACTGAGTCTGATATAATTAGAGAAAAAAGAACATTTTGAATGTTCGAGAACAATAAAAGAACGAAGAACGAAGAACACAGAAGATAACAATTTACACTACATGCTTTTTTTATTTTTCATTGTTTGAATTTTATCAAGAAAATCAGGTCGTCCATTTTCCTCTTTTTTAGATTCTCCACGGTTTTTTTTTATCTTTCTTTCTGTCATACATTCATTGTTCGTTCATTCTTTCTTTCATTAATTCTTTCATTGATTCTTTCATTTTTTCTTTCATTTATTCTTTCTTTCATGCATTCTTTCGTTCATTCTTCGTTTCACACATTCTTTCATTCATTCATTCTTTCGTTCATTCTTTTTTCATTCCTTCATTCTTTCTTTCTACTTGTTTTCTTCTCATTCTTCATTTTTTTCTTCAATTTGTCTTTCTTGCTTTCTGTAATTAGTTTTCGTTTTTTTCCTTCGATTTTTTTGAAAATTGCGGACACTTCAGATCGAAACAGCTACTAATTAACACTATTTTTTATCCAATAAATGGCTAAAGAGCCACTCATTGTAGAGGGATACTGAATAAGGCAATTTGAGAGCATAAATGGAAGGAGAAACCTACGTATTATGTGAATGCAGAGGATAGATAACAGTTGAACCAAGACAGGAAGAGGTTTAGATAATAGTGAACTGAGGAGAATTCATCTGGGCATTTTCCCACAAAGTGAATGTCTCCTTACCAAACAAGTACGAAAGAGTGTGGAAGGTGTTTAAGCTTTCGTACGTGGTATGGCGATCGCTGCGAAGATTTTGACAGGTGGAGCAAGGGAATGTCGACCGTCTGAAAATTTAAATTTGGACATAGCTATAGAATTGATACGGGTTAGCAATTTGTTTGTAGGAAAGAGGTTGCAGTGTGGAAAATAATGCATCAACCTCAAGGCCGCATAATCGATTTTTAACTTGTGATGGCTGGACAGTAATGATAGTGTTCACCAGTCGATATATTGCAGCAATAATTCATTTTTTAGTCTGATTTTCAATGTTGTTACAGATCCAGAAGACTTAAATGATCAATTTATGCGCCCCGCGCTATCAAATGAAATCCTGCCGCCGCACGGCTGCAAATCGACATGCGTGCGTGCCAACAAACCCATCGGCTCAGTTACATTACAACGCTGATTCAAGTGGAGCTGACAGGGAATTATCCTTCAAAGAGAAATCGTGATTAGAACACAAAGCTAACAATTTGATCAGGAAATATATATGTCTCTCGTTGGTTCCATTATGAAACGGATACATGACCTGAAATTTAAAAAAAACAACAAAATATACAAAAAAAAAGAAGAAAAAAACTATCGATATTATCACCAGATTAAAATAAGACTCGGTCAGTTTCATCAATTTTTTTTTACTAATGATAACCAAATACAAGGCTCAAGAGCCACTCAAATTAGAGTGTTATATTAGTGTAGGAAAGGACAAACGTTAGGAGTACAGAGCTGGGGTAGACTTTACAAGGTAACGGAAACCCAATACTAAACAGGGAACAAGGTATAAATCTCTACTCTTCAAAAGAATGGGGAGGAGGGTTAACCGGACGATAGGCGAACCTATATAATTCTATTGCTAAGGGAGAGAAGAAAAATGAAATAAACAATGTGTGAAGCAAATTTCAGAGTTCAGGCGCAGACGGTTAAGAGTAAGAAGCTGAAGCGGACATTTTAAGGAATCAGATCCAATCCAAAACAGGGAACAATGGATAAACCTCTACTCCTACTTAAAAGGCCGGGGTCCTCGCACCTCACTTCTATTTCTCATCGATCCTCCTGCTAGATTAAGCAACTACGTCTAATTTTGTATTAAACATTTCACCACGAGCAAGGTAACAATGCCACCAGCCAGCAAGGATTTACTGAGGATGAAGAGAATGAGAAGACTTTAACGAGGAGAAAGGACAACAAAAGAACAAGTATCAAGAAGACAGTTTAATGATGCATTTAATTCTTTGAAGGACTTCGGCGTCAGAAAAGCAACAAACTGGAAGATATTTCTAGAGATAAGAATTGCGAGAAAAGATACTATTAGAATAGAACTTACAGCTGCATCTATATTATTTGCCAATCCACAAGTACGCTTAAATCAATACAGTCGAGATGCTAAGCAGGAGAGCTATTATAACAATTACCATGAAAATAATTCTAGAAAAGACAGAGAGAAGCCATCTCACGAAGGTGGGAATATGTCTGGTCGAGATGCGTGTATGATAATAATAACATTGCAGACGCTTATTGTAAAGAATCTCGAGGTATATAGTAGGTATATAGTAGGTTCAAATGAACAGATGTGGCAGCAATATTCAATGCCCAGAAATCCTTGTGGGCTGGGATTAAAAATATGCCGACTGCATTACTTGAAGTGGAATAAGATGTTCCCCCACCAAAAAAGGGTCCTTCTTTTCCGGAGAATACTTGCAGATTAAAGTATAAATTTGTCGTATATCTATGTTTTTACTGTTGGGGATATATTTTTTACTATAGACTAAATCGAACGTAATTTTACCTTTTTTATCATTGTCTATTTCTAACCTACATTCATTTCTTTATTCAAGTCGAAACTGAATATATGTCTATATTGTCTCAAGTTTAAACCAGACTTCAAGTGTATATTGGACCTATGTTGACACTTCTCACTTCTCGTTGTGCTTGTTATGTTTCCTGCAGTTAGATGGATTGAATGTACTTATACTCACAAACAATGTGGTCTTGTATTAGAATATGCTGACAACATTCCCTGAACCAGAGTAAGCTTTTACCAAAAATAAGGTCCTCCTTTTGGAGTATACGCGCAGATTTAAGTATAGATTTGTCGTATATCTACGTTTTATTGTTGTTTAAAACGGATGTGTCGACTTCACTTTTTTTTTTACTATAGTGTAAATCAATCTTCATTTGACAATTTTACCATTGTTTACATGGGACCTATATAGGTGTTTTTAATCAAGCGTAATCCAGACCCAGATCGATCTTATTGCTTTAAAACGGATGTGTTGACTTCAATTTGTTTTTACTATAGTGTAAATCAATCTTCATTTGACAATTTTACCATTGTTTACATGGGACCTATATAGGTGTTTTTAATCAAGCGTAATCCAGACCCAGATCGATCTTATTGCTTTAAAACGGATGTGTCGACTTCAATTTGTTTTTTCTATAGTGTAAATCAATATTCATTTGACAATTTTACCATTGTTTACATGGGACCTATATAGGTGTTTTTAATCAAGCGTAATCCAGACCCAGATCGATCTTATTGCTTCAAGTGTAAACCACAATAAAATCACCCATTTGATTCACGTATAAACCCAACTTCTCCATTACTTTTTTTTATTCAAATGTCAAACAGACCTATGTGTATCTGTTTTCTCTCGAGTAAAAACCGGACCAAAATCTACCTTTTGATTCCCGTATGAACAAAACCACATCTTTCGTTTTTTAATCAAGTGCAAACCAAACAATGCCTATTTTATTGCTTCACCGCACTGAAATGTACCTTTTGATTCAACGTATGAACCAAATGTCTCATTTAATTCTTTATTCAAGTGCACGTCGAACCTAGATCGATTTAATTGCTTCAAGTATATATCGGATTAAAATCTACCTTTTGATTCACGTATTAACTAAAAATCGCCTTTCATCTTTGACTCAAGTGCAAATTAAACCACTGTCTATCTTATAGCTTCAGTATAAAACGCACTGAAATGTACCTTTTGATTCACGTATGAACCAAATGTCTCCTTTACTTCTTTATTCAAGTGCAAGCCAAACGTAGATCTATTTCATTGCTTCAAGTATGAATCGGACTAAAATCTACCTTTTGATTCACGTATAAAATCAAAAATATTTCCTTTTTGACTCAAGCGCAAACCAAACCAATGTCTATATTATTGTTTCAGTATACAACGCACTGACATGTACCTTTTGATTCACGTATGAACCGAGTGTCTCTTTTACTTCTTTATTCAAGTGCACGTCGAACCTAGATCGATTTCATTGCTTCAAGTATGAATCACAACTAAAATCTACCTTTTGATTCATGTATAAAACAAAAATCTTCTTTCATTTTTGACTCAAGTGCAAGCCAATCCAATGTCTATCGTATTGCAACGCACTGAAATGTACCTTTTGATTCACGTATGAACCAAATGTCTCCTTAACTTCTTTATTCAAGTGGCCGTCGAACCTAGATCGATTTCATTGCTTCAAGTATGAATCGGACTAAAATCTACCCTTTGATTCATGTATAAAACAAAAAATTTCCTTTTTGACTCTAGTGCAAACCAAACCAATGTCTGTCTTATTGTTTCTGTATACAACGCACTTAAATGTACCTTTCGATTCACGCATAAACCAAATGTCTCCTTTACTTCTTTATTCAAGTGCACGACGAACCTTGATCTATTTCATTGCTTGAAGTATGAGTCGGACTAAAATCTACCTTTTGATTCACGTATTAACCAAAAATCTTATTTCCTTTTTGACTCAAGTGCAAACCAAACCAATGTCTATATTATTGGTTCAATATACAACGAACTGAAATGTACCTTTTGATTCACGTATGGACCAAATGTCTCCTTTAATTCTTTATTCAAGTACAAGCCAAACCTAGATCTATTTCATTGCTTGAAGTATGAGTCGGACTAGAATCTACGTTTTGATACATGTATAAAACAAAAATCTTTCCTTTTTGACTCAAGTGCAAAACAAACCAATAACTACCTTATTGCTTAAAGTGTAAACCGGACATAAGATCAAACTTTTGATTCACGTATAAACCAAACATCTATCGTTATGAAGCACGTGTAAACCATACCTATATCTACCTTATTGTTACAAGAATAAAATGGACTATAATTTACCTTTTACTTCCCGTCTTGACCAAAACTATTTGTTTCCTTTTTGAAGCAAGTGTAAATCAGATAAATATCTTACTTTGTGACCCAAGTATACATCAGATCTATGTTTAGCCTGTTGTTTCAACCCTAACCTAAAACTATGTCTAAATTGTTGTTCTCTCAAAAACAAAAATTATTCCTTCATATTTGACTCAAATATAAGCATGATCTGTGGATTCTAGTGTCAATCGTTGTCTCCGATTTTGATTCTTATCTGAACCAGATAAATAACTTCTTTTTTACTCAGTTATAAACCAGGCGTGTGTCTAGCCTCTCGGCTCAAGTATAAATCAAAACTAACTCTACCTTTTTGAATTTATATTAAATAAGACATGTGTTTCTTTTTCCATTAATTCAACATGATTTTCGCCCTATAAAACTGATATTCACCATTAAATAACCCATTAAATTTTGTTACTTCGTATACTTAGCCAGCATTCAATTTATTCTCACGTATTTACTCATTTCATTAATATTCTTTTTGAATTATTTTGACATTCCCTTCTCATCCATCAGAATTTCTGCCTAGTTCACCTTGAACCAACAGGTTAGGTCGTATATATCCTGGTCGTGTTCAGTCCAGTCGCTGATAAGAAGGATGACTTTTCGAAACCTGCTGAATATGATTAAACGCTTCTGCAATGCAAATGAGCCACCAATCAAAACTGAGAGCGAGTATTCGAGTGATCAAACGGGATGAGATTTTTAGAAAAAAGAAATTGTTGTTCAAGCGGTTGACTGAGTGAAAATGAAAGAATGAAAAATCACGTAGTAAAAGAACAGAGAACAGACCCGATTCTATTTCATTTGACATTAGACATCGGACTTTTTTCAGCAATGTTCTTCCCGATGTAATCTGTTCACAACTACGTATTGTTTTGATGAAACACCTATTAACACCTGTCTTAATAATGAGTTCAACATATCCGATAAAAGTAAAACTGACAACAGATGCCGAAAAGGAATTCCAATCAATAGTTAACAGTGTCAATAAATGGCTTGTAGATTTTATCATAACGTTTTTCCTTGAATCACCAAAGACAACGTTTTCTGCTTCCATCAGTAAGACTGACGCTAACCCTAGGAGAGCAATTATTTGCACCTTCTTGGGTTTAAGTTTTCCACTGACATGAAATTTTTTTTATAAGCTTATCACCCCAAGCAAGGCTGGAAGCCCCTAGCACGCAAGGGGATACAGAAGGTTTGGAGGAAGAGCAGATAGGAGTGGTAAAGGAGAGGATGTGGAGAAAGATAGTGGATCGATCAAGGCAAGGGGGTTACAGAAGATTTGGAGCGAGAGCAGATAGGAATGAAAGGTGAAAGGATGTGGAGAAGGGAAGTGGATAGATCAAGGCAACTGGAGATATCGATTACACTTTAAATATTACACGTTACACTTAAATAGTTGGAGATTGTATTTGTCAGGGAAACAGGAATAAGGAAGGGAGTTCCACAGGCGAGATGTGCGAGACATGAAGCTATTGGAGTAGAAGAGACGTCTACATCTAACAGTTTCAACGGTGAAGGGGTGGGAACGGGATGCCAGCCTCGTAGGACGTTTAAATTCATGAGGCCTAGGAACCAGCGAAAGCAGCTCATCGGAGCAATTACCATGAAAGTATTTGTAAAAAAGACAGAGCGAGGCAACGTCGCGTGGGATCATTATATTGTAGCGATTGGTAGGTCTGATAGAATGGTGTTTCACTGTGTTGTGACAGACAATTATTATCACCAGAACTATTCTCGTACTTTACATATCTAACATTGTTCTGTGCATTGAATATTGCCGCCATATCTGGTCTGGTTGTGACGTCCTATACATATGGCAGCTTTTGATCCAGGGTCTTGTCCTGGTAGCGGCGCCACTTGAGACGCTGACCCCAAGTGGGTGGTGTGATTATGCAATCACGACACCGTATGTGAGTCAGTCTAACCCTGGAGCACCTGCTGAAGTCCTGATCGCGACGACAGATGTGACACTCTAACCCTGCTGGTTACCACGGCATCGGATGTGAGATTCTAAATCTTGTCTTGGTCGCGGATTATGTCTGGTTAGATACAGCATTTGCTTTGTCGTCCCCAGCTCGCCTCCAACGTTTGGTTACCGAAGCAACTACTTTGATCTCGGTCCAACCTACCCACGTTTTGATTTGATCTTAGGTTGACGAGATCAATCAGGCGTCGGGCCGTAGTACGAGCCGAATCCGGGTCAAAGGTGATGCTGCACAGATGAATATAGAAGAAAAATAAAGGAACAATTCAAGGAGTTCAAATGTTACTAAGGAATAACAATTTACTTTCTATCTGTTTGTTGGATACAGTAGTACGTCTCTCTCTCCCAACCACCGTTTATGGATTGTGACACTTCTGCGTTTCTTAGCGAGTTTTAGTATCTTAAGTTGTGTTTCAGTAAACGGCTTTTGGTATCTTCAATCGATATTTGCTAAAACTGGCCTTGGCATCTTCAATCGATGTTTGTCAACTGGCCTTGGTATCTTCAATCGATGTTTGCTAACTGTCCTTGGTATCTTCAATCGATGTTTGTTAACTGGCTTTGGTGGAAAAATCTAAGTCGGACTTCACTGAAATCTTCTTGGCTAGAAGTCTAAGTCGAAAGGCGTGGAATTCGGGCAGTCACCTGCTGCGAGGCTTATTCTTAACTGCAAACTGCAACTGTCGAACTCTCGAACTGGAACTCTACTGAACATATGGACGTCGACCAAAACCCGGTGGGGGCCAGACGAGGTCTGTGTTATTCGATGATTTCAAATCCCCAATAAGGATTTTCTTTGTTTTCGGACAGGGAAATATATCACTTTCCATTTTTTTTAAATCTATCGCTCTTTGTTTAGAGGGGTTTACCCCCTTTTGTGAGGAGAGGTCGGATGAGAATTATCCTCCTAAGACTCTTCCTCTTCATACCGGTACCTCATACAAAACCCTTCGAGGGGCGTCAACAACAATTCCCTTCTTTACCATATTTTTCACCTCTGCCTATCACTTCACGATACACTGGTGTAGGTGTGGCCAGGCTGGTGTTAGCTTACATTGACACTCCAAGGGGTAAGTAAAGAAAGAATAAGAATTATTCTTTTCCCGTGGTCATTCAAAATATTTATGAAAAATTCCTTTCTTTTAACAACAGAATTGTTTTAGACCCCACAGAGTGTTTCCGTAAAATTCTTTTATCTTAGACATCTGGTAATTATCCAGCACATTTATTGCTGACTTTTCAACTATTGCAATCAACACTTAACTGGGCGGTGGTCTTCATTTGACGAACAAAATCCCTTTTCCCTCTTTCGTTTCAAATGTCCAGGTGACCTTTTCTGGCGACAGAAATCTTTCGTTGTATACACAGATTTTGTCCATATCAATGTTTTTGTTTCGCTTAATTCGATTAGTTCCGTCTTTCTTGTTAACCGAATTCCGTTGACCCTCTTTTTCCACACGCAGTTGACCGACATTCGAAATTTCGGGTGCCAGCTATACGTGTGGTCAAAACTGTTGTTCTTATCAGGATATTAATTAATGTTGACAGACCTGAGATCCCCTTTCCTAGGACTTTCCGTTTTACTGCATTGCAAATGAAAACAAATAAAAATAAATCTTTTACCCATTCTTTGTTTGTAAAAAGAAACAAATAATGTTGCTCAGTATGTCTTTCGATCTATCTTTTGCTTTAAGAAATTCCCGTTATTAATTTCTGTGATTAATTAATTAATCAGTTAAACCCCGTAGCTAAATAGTGTCACATGGTGTTCCTTACGCATGTCTGAAGATTCTTGACAATTTCAATGAAGAGTCTGTAATGCAATCAATCCTGGCCTGATATTCCCTCTGTCTTTTCTATAAATATTTACATGGTGACTGTGATCATGAGATTTTTTTCCCTTAGTGCCTCGACTACATAAATCGGTTTGAGACGATGTAATAAGTTTGCAGCTAAAATTGAACTAAAGGAAAATGTTCAGCCAGTATTAAAAAAAACGCGAAACGTGCCTTTCGCAACTATAGAAAAAATTGACAAGGAATTAGATAGATTGGTACAAACTGGAATCCTTTCACAAATCGAATTCAGTGAATGGGCGGCACCAGTGGTCTACACAAAGAAAACATCCGGAGAAACCCGTGTTTGCGCAGATTTCTCGACTGGGTTAAACAAGGCAAGCAAAGATTATCACTACACATTGCCAAGGCCGGAGGAAATATTTACCAAGCATAACGGTGGTAAGGTATTTTCTAAGATTGATCTAAGTGAAGCTTATCTTCAGATTCCAGTAGAAGAAGAAAGTACACAGATTTTATATATCAATACTCACAAAGGACTTTACAAATTTAACAGATTGCCATTTAGGATAAAAGTACCACAGTCAATCTTCCAACAGACTATGGAGACCATGCTCATGGGACAGAACTTTGCTACTGCTTACTTAGCCGATATTTTGATCAAAAGCGATAATGTAGAAGAACACCCAACACATATTAAAGAAGTCTTTAAAAGAATTCAGGATTTTGGTTTTAAAATGAAGGAGAAAAAATGCGATTAAAAAAAAAAAGAAATCAAGTATCTAGGTCATATAATCAATGAAACTGGCAGAAAACCAGATCCAGATAGGGCATCTGCAATAAAAAATATGCCTGAGCGGAAAAATGTCGCAGAGTTGCAAAGCTTTCTTAGTCTAGCGAACTATTACGGTGACTTCATGGGAAAAATGCACAAATTGAGAGCTCCCCTCAATGAATTATTGAAGAAAGAGAACAAATGGAACTGGACGGAAGATTGTCAGAAAGCCTTTAAGGAGATCATAAAGAAATTAACGTCTGATGTAGCACTAACACATTTTGATCCCAAACTGGAAATTATCATTGCTAGTTACGCAAGCTCACACGGAGTGGGATCTTGTATATTGCACAAGATGCAGGATGGCACAAGGAAACCTAGAGCTCACGCATCTAGATCGTTGTTGCTAGTAGAGAGGAATTATTTGCAAATTGAGAAGTAAGCGTTAGGCATAATATTCGCCATAACTCGCTTCCACAGATACATATATGGAAGAGAGTTTACTCTTCAAACTGACCATAAACCTCTTCTCACTATATTCGGATCGAAAAAAGAACTACCAATTTACATAGCCAATAGACTTCTGAGATGAGGAACTATATTATTGAATTAAAATTTCAAACTAGAGTTCCTACCGTCAAAGAAAATAGGTCATGCGGATGGATTATCTAGATTGGTACCTGCGAAATGCGAACCTCTGGAAGACTCTGTAATAGCGGCTTTGAGAGCCGAAGACGAAATTAGTAAAGTGCTAAACAATACAGTAAGGGAATTACCAGTGACCTTGTTAGAAATCAGAAGAGAAGCTGAAATGGATAAATTCATACAAAGTACAAAGAGAAAAATAAAAGAAAAAAAAAGAAATCTAGCGGACAGTTTTTCAATTTGTGATCACATATTACGTTATAATGAAAGAGTGGTCATACCGAAATCGTTACAAAGACGAATTCTGAAGGACTTTCATCTAGGACACCCAGGGATACATCGTATAAAAGCGTCAATGAGAAGTTCCGTGTACTGGCCTTATATGGATAACGGCATTACTCAAATGGTAGAAAAATGTAGAGGCTATGCTGCGGCAGCAAAGGCACCACCCATAGATGGATATTACTACTTGATAACGGTAGATAGCATTAGCAAGTGGCCAGAAGATTTCAGATAAAAAAAAACTACGACGGAAAACACTGTTAATTGTCTACACGAGTTATTCGCAAGATTCGGCGTGGTAGATTGCCTTGTAACGGATAATGGTACCCAATTTACCTCGAGCGACTTTCAAGAATTCTGTGCGAATTATCAAGTCAAACATATTAAAATAGCTCCATACCATCCACGATCTAACGGGCAAGCCGAAAGTTTTGTGGACACGCTTAAGAGAGCCTTGAAAAAAGCAGAGGACGTACCAACAGAAATAGCCATACAACAGTTCCTACAAGTCTACAGAATCACCCCGAACGGAAACACACCATCTGGCCTTTCGCCAGCTGAAGTGATGTTTGCCCGCAAAATACGGTCTGTTTTTGATAAACTATTACCCAGCAAAAATAATCTATAGTGCCAATAAGATCCTTCAAACCAGGCGATCGGGTCTATTTCAGAATGTTTAAGAATAATATGGCATACTGGGAACCAGGTACCATAATAAGCAGACTGGGGAATGTTTTGTACACGATTCAAGGTGAAAAATTCACTCACAGGAGATATATCAATCAGATACAAAAAAGACGGGTAGAGGAGCCAAGCTCGTCACCTTCGGAAAATGAAGACTCAATGGAGGCGATTTTTGAAGCATTTGAAATTCAAAGACCACAAGTAGCCACGGAGGTTAGAAGAACAAGCAGGAAAGGAAAATTCGCAGAATCGCTAATAATAGACCATAAGCGAAAAAAATATCCCCCCCAATAAAAGAAGATAGGGAGGGGGTGTTGTGGGGCTCTCCCCCTTTTACACAAGATGGACTCGTCTAAAGTATACTTATACTGACAGAGTTGGAGATACGAGAGAGATAAGGTTGAGATACGTAGAGTCCACACACAGAGAGAGAGAGAGAGAGAGAGAATTACGGCTTCACGTACAGAGACTTGTACATATACTTTCTACTAACCCGCATTCCTGGACTACTAATCTTCATTTCAAGTTTGTATTCTTACGTTCAATACACTTATTTTCCTATTTCAATTACTGGCGTTATTTATTTATTTGTGCAGGATTCCATCACCGGAATCCACAACATTATTGATGATGATAATACTAATAATAACAAAGGCGTCCTGAATATAACGGTAAACTATATACGGCGGCAAGGCCTCTGATTTTGAGGAGCTTGGAACCATCTCTTAATTGCTGCTGCTCCTAGGTCAACCCTGACCCGAAGTGGTACAATCTGATAGAATTCTAGCTATTTGTAAATAGTTAACCCCAAACTGGAGTCAAAACTCTATGGAAGCATAAAGATTTTTATAGTAAAATATCAGCAATATTTTTTCATATTAAAAGAAAAATTTACCTGCAATATATAATTGTAAAAGAAATTACTAATGCAAGAAAATAAAATTTGGGCATTAAATGACCCATAAGGAATTGATGTGCCGCTAAACAAACAAACAAAGAAACAATAATAATAAAGAATCAATTGGCAAAGAGCAATGCAAAAAGAACAGCACCGTTTGAAAAAAAAGAAAACAAATACAAGCAATAAAGAGAACCCAGGGTAAAATAAGAACTCTGTATCCCCTGGACGATGCTACCCTACCATGAAGTGGCTGCTGATGTCTCTGTAGATCCAACGCATTTGTGTAATTTCGGTCAGATGTGTCTTTTCTTTATTTGACGAATATTTTTTTTATTTCTCACTGTTTGGTTTCGCTGCTTTAGCCAAGAGTTCTATATTGCTATTATTTTTTGGAAACTCGTCAAAGCTTCTAAAATTGATTTCAAATTCCTTCCTAATTATATCTCAAGATTCTTGTTAAACATCAAAGAAGCATCTATAATCACTCATGACCAGTCATCTCGATTGCCTCACCGACGTAACGTGGCTTAACTCTGTTTTTTTTTTTACAAATATTTTCATTGCAGCTGATGTGGCTTTTCCCCTGGTGCCCCGACCACATGAATGTAAGCTTGCTACTAGATTCGCAACGAGGTCTGAACTTTTTACCGTTGAACTAGCAAGATGTAATCACCACTTATATTCTGACAGTTTCTTTTCTCGCACTTTGGAACTCCTTTCCAATTTCTTGTCCTGTCACCGACAATCTTCAAAGATTTAAATGCAACGTCAATTGTCATCTTCTGTCTTCCTGAATCCTCTTCCTTTATCGTCCTTTCATAACTTCCACCACGAGAGTCTTCTCATTGTCTTTCACTACCTGTAATTTCCTGCGGCCTTATCAACTTACGGACTATGTCACTTTGAAAGATTGCCTCCCGTACGATCCACAGTTAAGCAGCGTCGAGCTTGGTCAGTACGGAGATGGGTGACCGCTTGGGAATACCAGGTGCTGTAATTTTGGATCTCCGCGTTGTATAATGGATAATGATTTGGAATTGTAAATCGAGGTGGCGGGTTCCAATTACAGTTTGGTTCGTTATATTCTCTTACGTGCATCAACTATTTTGAATGGTATGAAAGTACATCTTCTCTCTCAGTTATGGGTTAATTAGTAAGACCGTAATTGCTGTGTCATTATTATCTCCAGAAACCCTTCCGATCTAAAAATGTTTTCTGATATTAAATAATCTGAAAAGTATGATAAGCTATAGAGAAGTAATCAATCACTTCAAAATCATGCGTCCAAGTGGTATTATCGCCTTATTTCAACTAAAATGATTAAGAAATATTTCGATATTCCTTTTATATCATAGATATTTTCATATAGAACAACTTTCTATCTGTATTCTATTTTCAAAAATAGATTTAGAGCTTGATTATCTGTGTATACTTCTGAGATATATATATATATATATATATTTATTACAACATTTCGGCCGTTGTACGCTCCGGCCTTCTTCAGCTGGTTGGAATGTCGAACTGAACCCTTTATTTTGCTCACTTGGGTAGACTGTTCTAGTTCCACGTGCCATGTTTTAATGGATGTCAGTTATCAGTTATCTCCTGTTAATTTCCCTCTGAAATTTCTCCACAACCTTAAACGGGTATTGAAGTCACACTCTTTGGGTCCTGTCACTGGATCTAACTAACGCCTAAGGCGGTAGATAACATTTAGATCCTGATGTAGTGTGATTGTCATAATGATTCTCTTATAATATTATTCTATCTTTTCGTTTGTTCGTCTGGAACTTGTCAAAGGGGCATTTTTTATTAAGTCTCCTTGTACACCTTTTTATCTATTTTAAGAAGAATTACTTTCCTTGTATTTTCTTTTAGATCTTTTATTAAAAATCAGATTCTTATAATCTTATATCGTCCTTGCGGTCATTTGAGAAACGAAATTTTCGTTTAACTTTCGAAATTTGGCTTAAATAGTAATTAATTCATCATTGATTTCCATTTTTCTACATAGAATCCGTTTCTGAAATTAAATATAATTCTACGGGCCAAAAAGCTGTCTTCCAAACAATTTTATTGATATTGTTATTCATAATTGAGGGTGTACTCATGAAAAGATTTTAAATTGACTAGCCGAAAACCAGTTTATTTCATTTTCCCACTGAAATCAAGTAATGTGTTTTCACCTTTTTCCAGCCGACCAAAAAGGAATAGTCCATTATTCATGAGGTACTGGCTGGGCGTAACGGTTTTGCGACCCAACGGACAAAGGGACAAGAACATTTTCAGCAGTAATCGCCGAAAACCTGTTTTGCAAATATTTTCATTAATAAGTTTATTTGTAAGTAAGTGTGTACAATTGAAAAGATTCGAAATTTACAAATTTTTCAATTTCATCGAAACAGACGTTAAACACTTCAATTTTCT
>OZ038505.1:4514593-4537093 GCA_964036315.1 Acanthosepion esculentum
CACACGAGATAACTGATAACTGACGTCCATGCCTGCGTATGTGAATCGCGGTCTATGTATTTTTCTCCTTTTCTGTATATATGTGTGTACATATATTTTAAAAATTGTAAAAGGCTTATAGTAATAGTTACTCACCATATACCAGTGGTTGTGTATGCACGCATGCCTCAATATATGTGTGGTTTTAAATACAGACTAGTGATTTTGAGGAAAAATCGATACATTCTTCAATATTCAAGACATTGAGATCACTGTCATAGAAGGTGCCTGCGTATCTCTATAGGTAATCTTTAAATATCGCTTTCTATTATTGGAAATATCTGATCCCAGAAAAGAGGAGAGCATACCGCCTCGGCAAACGCCCTAATAAAATCTCGCTTTCTCTCGGAAATACGCGAACACACCGCAGTGTAGTGAAAGACCATATGATAGGTGAATTTTTCTCCGTAAGATAACTTTGAACGCACGACCAAACACAGTCTGAATAAAGATCTTGGGATTCGTGCTTTTTTACGCATTCTGATTGAAACAATAAATAAGCAATCAGGTTTATATGCGGAATTTTTAATTCGAAGAAGATTGATGCAATGGTGAACATCGAGGTGTGACAAAGTTTTAACTAGTCACTTCAGCCATTATTTGCTGGCTGATTTTTGTTTTTGATTTTTACCTACATTATTTACATTATTAGTAATTAGTTAGATCTAGTGACAGGACCCAAAGTGTGTGAGTTCAATACCCGGCTAAGGCAGTGTAGAAATGTCAGAGGGAAATTAACAGGAGATAACTGATAACTGACATCCATTAAAAATGGCACGTGTAACTAGAACATTGAGCGAAATAAAGGGTTCAGTTCGACATTCCAACTAGCTGAAGAAGGCCGTAGCGTACAACGGCCGAAACGTTGTAATAAATATGGCGACAAAGATGAGGACAATAGTCCGAATGGTGTAAATAATGTACATAATGCCTAATCTCAGAAATATAGACTTATACTGATTTTTATCTGTATTTTTTTGTTAATTTTCTTTGTTTTGCGTTTGCATATAATGCAATTTCGAAAGATAATAGGAAAGACACGTACTGTTTTAATTCTCATCTTTCGAGACCTGCTCATAAATAACCATTTTTTTCAATAGGGGAGGAATGGCAGGCGACGTTTTTCAATACTGCACTGTGCTTACCCACAATTCTTTTTTCTGGTATACCCTATTCCAGAGTCATTTTCAGACTATTTTATGTAAACATAAGGACATGGTGTGTTATTCATTCTAAAGCGAATCATCATTGACGTAACAAGTCTTCACTGTCTGTCAGTGACCGGATCCATATTTATTCTACATCTGCAGCCACTACATACGAGCCAAACATTTACAGGGTTGTTACAGGCTCAGAGTAAAATTTGAATATCTACTAGGCTGCTAGTTTTATAACCTAAAGAATTAAGTGCTACGTTTAATAGTTTGGGCCCAAATCCAAGTGGCTATTTATTTTTCTCACTGTCAGGCGAATTTTTAAAAGGCTAAATTAGAAGCAGATATCCGTCAAAATGGCACCTTTAAGTTATTTCTAGGTGCGATTCCAACACAGTTACACGCCACATATCATAATGGTTTTGTCATACGTACTTCAAATCACTGTTTTGTTGTTTATTATATATAATTCGTTAATTTTATCGCAATGACTTTTAGAATCAGTAAGTAATTGAAAAATATAACCATAATAAATATAAAATTAAAAGAAAAATTTAAAAGAAAACCATGTCAGATATCCGGGCATTCTCCAGTGGCGTGGAATGTGACTACTGTGCGTTTCTTTTCCTGGAAATTGTCTCGTATACCGGCACCATTCCGCGTAACAGACTTTGAGTAGCACTGATCAAGACAACGCGTTCAATAATGTTTAAAATACTAGCTATATACAAATAAATTCTCAGACCAAGGATTAAACCTGTCTTCAAACGAATTAATCTTCCATGTCTTAAAGAAAACAACACGTTATTCGTGTTTATAGATTGAGCCCATAGAATCGTAATCAAATTATAATAAGAAAGTTTCTTTTTCTTTTTGAAGAGGACCGCTTACAATGAAGCGGGCGCTGAAATTTGTAACAGCCATTATAGAGTGACAAATATTCAGGATTCTATTGTCATTTCTCCTTACTAAAGACTTCTCATTCTGTTACAGACCGTCTAACCGTTTGCATCTTACTGACATTGTTGCCTTGTTTGCTGTGAAATTATTAAAATATAGATGCGTCTCAAGTAATTTTGTTTTATACAGACATTTACATCAAAGGTTTATTTAGGTATAATCATGGGCTATTCTTGATTGTTATTACTATTTCTATAGGACAAAAACATATTCGCTTTTTACAGTGAAGCTTATTTCATCTAGCCATCCAATGATTATGTATGATATAATATATTATTTAAATCATGATATAATATGGTGCATCAAAGAAATTATAATTTATACAGAAATTTACCTTAGATATTATGCCACGTAAAAATACCATTCGTGACTCCATTTCGAATGTTCTCTCAAGTGCAAATAAAAGAGAGTTCTGTATTCAAAAGTCCTGTGTGTTTTTTTAATAAGATAGGAACAGTCTGGTGCTTGTCTGTTTTTATTTTTTGGAGGCGAACAGAAACTAAGAGTCCTCGAATGAGTCGGCAGTTAGATTGGACGGTCCTGCAACCAATCCGGAACTCACATAGTGTTCAACGGAGCCCCAACTCCTACTGCTGCTATGTGTGTGTTTTGAATAGTGTATGAGTATATGATAAAGTACATTAAAATATGTGTAATTTCGCAGCAACTTTTCTTTTAAACATGTGTTGAATGTTAAAGGATTTTAACGTTTATTTAGTTTGTAAAAAATATAGCAACATGATTCCGCTACAAGACAAATGTTTTTAAAAATGTTGACTAAAACTTTTGACCCTGAAGATGAACAATGATGTTCGAAAGTACTAGGTTATCGTACGGAAAATATTTATTTCGATATCATTTTCAAATAAAAAGTCTCATTAGAAAATATGAGAAAATTCAAAAGAAAATATGCAGGACGATGTTGTCTTTAACATTCAACACAACATGTTTAAAAGATAAAGTATATGTATGTGTATATTTATTGTAATTTTATGTACAATTTAGCCACAAGGCCGAAGGCTAAGTGGGTTGTGGCCGGCTATCCTAATCCTAGCTAATCTGATTCGCGTCCCATTCATTCGTTACAATTTATTCACACAACACAATAACACATCCCTCTGCACGACATCTTGGATTTACGAAAATAACACATGCTCACAATGGGAACCTAATAAAACTCCATGAAGTGTGTGTTAACTGAATACACTATTAAAGTTGCTTGGAAGATTTAAGAAGTAAAGGGTCATGTGAAAATCTTACAATATTGCCAAAAGGAGTTTAAGCATTCTAACAGAGTTAAGTCAATTCCATTACATTCACTTACATGCTAATACCCTTAGGAAAGGTATCAAACCACTTCTTCTCCAACATCAGCTATGGGTAAATAGCAGGACAAACCGGGTTCTATCGCCTTGGATGGCAACTGGTATACTGCAGAAAGAAATGGCAACCTAGTGCGGCAATAAAATCTGCCTCGTCAGTCATGTATCGAAATACACATGATCACCTTAGCGTGTATCATGCATGGCACATAACTGAATAGTGTTATTATAAGAATAAAGTCTTGACAATTGTTAATGAGCATCACCTATCAGGAAGAATGTTTAAAACTTTCATCTTTTAGAAACATTGAAGATATCGCAGGTAATACATTACATAAACTCTTCCTTGTTTGTTTTTTTTTAATTATACAGGCAAGTATTGATGAAAAAGAAAATGAAAAGGGGTTTTGATGCAGCCCAATATATTAGAGTCTTTGTCGTTTGGATGTGGATTTCCCATGGTAGAAGGTAGAAAAAGACAATTCAGTGGGACACAAAAATCTATAGCTGTGTTCGGCCTTGTATTAAAATTGATCATGCGGAACATGCTTCAGTTCCGGCAACAGAAACTGGGTTAAATAAACAGAAGCAGCAGAAAAAAGGCAATCAAAGCGGAAGAGAATTTCTCGTAGTCAATATTCTCATGGACATTCACTTGCACATTTCAAAGACAACAAAAGATACAAATAAAAGTATATAGATAGACAGATAGAGAGAGAAGAAAGAAAGAAAGAAAGGAGGGAAGGAAGGAAGGAAGGAAGGAAGAAGAAAGAAAGAAAGAATAATTGATCGTATCAGTTGTATCGAGATACTCATAAGAAAAAGAAGTGATCAAATGATTTTTGGTCATTTGTCCAGATATTCGGAAGTGAGCACGACCTTGAGCGTTTCATCAAAGCTTTGTGGATATATATATATATATATATATATGTGTGTGTGTGTGTGTGTGTGTGTGTGTGTGTGTGTGTGTGTGTGTGTGTGTGTGTGTGTATACAGATAGATAGATATACATGTACAGAGATAGATATATAGAGACAAAGATAGATAGATAGATAGATAGATAGATATGAATAGTCTGAGATAGATAGATAGATAGATAGATATGAACAGTGTGAGATAGATAGATAGATAGATAGATAGATAGATAGATAGTAAGTAAAGAATAGTTGATGTGCTTAAAACACGACCAATAAATGGCTTCCAAAATAAATCTTCTGGACACGTGCGCATATATTAGGGAATCGGTCGAGAAGTGATCCTTAGATGTATTATGTATGGATTTTTATCCGAGATATTTGAGTTAACCTCAAAGGTTATTTTTAATGGATATGCGTATTTGATATAGACGTTCGTTTCGTACGGAGGCCGGTAGAAGAAATAAACACTATTTAACAAATACTCAAATACGGCTGCCCACTAACAATAACAGTATACTGAGGCAATGTTATCAAATGACCTCTTAACTAATGAATGCTATATTATCATTTTCAAAATTAAATAAACACACGACGATGAGTGTAATAGAAAGAGTGGAGGAAGGAAGGGGAAGTGTAGGGGGAAGTGTAGGAGGAGGGGGAAGTGTAGGAGGAGGGGAAAGAGGAGAAAAGCAAGAGTATGATAAATGTATCGGTGTTCGGTTAATCGAAATGTATATTACCGTTTTTTATCCAGCCTCATAAGTGCTTAAGAGGAACTTGCCGATATTGTTCGAACTGCAAGGCAACTGCTTCAATGCTTTGCTTTTTTATTATAAGTGACTGTATAGTTACTTTATTGTCTCCCTGTATATGGTAATTTTTTATTTATTTTGTTTAAAACCTATTTCATATATATATATATATATATATATATATATATATATATATATATATATATATATATATATATTATAGTAAAAAAAGAAAGAACAACAAGATATATAACCCGTTGTTCTTATTGATATTTTTATTTTTACAAAACAGTGCTCAATGTAAATTTGCAGAGCATAAATATTATATATTAACTGATTTAAAAATATGATTCTATCACTGCACAAAATTCAACATGTTTCAAAAACAGAAATTCAAAACTTCAAATTCAATTATAGAATTAAATGAAAAGCATTAGTTCTGTTTCATCTTCAAGCAAATTTAGGAATAATTTTTTTTCGAAATTTACTGAGTTTCAAAAGCAAATATATTCATAATTTTTGTTTCCAAGGATACAGAGAAATCCAATCATTTAGACAAGGGCGGTAGCGTGTTCATTTTTATTAACTATTATTTTATCAATTATGAGTTACTTTCGAAAAGCGGTTAAGTCTAGGTCGGTTAGTGGCGCATTTTTCAACGAATTATGACATATGAAATATTAAATATATGTAGGCATTCTAAATACATATTGAGATACGTTGATATAGTTAACTGCTGTTGCTTTGAGTGAATGTGTAAAATCATGGTTGTTAGTAATCAAACTTATATAGAATAACAATCTGGAAAAGAAATACAAACTCATACGCATATATATATATATATATATATATATATATATATATATATAGATAGATAGATAGATAGATAGATAGATAGATGGAGAAATATAGTCTTAGGGTGTGCTATATTTATCGGATAAAGTGCTCAATATCAGAATTAGAGCGTGTGTGAATATAAAAGTGATCATTGAAGTCAACACTTAGAGGCGACAGTCTGTTTCATGCTAGACGCAATCGTCAGGCTACGAGTGTTGTTATCTTTCTCGGCTATTTATATATATGGGTCATTGGTGCGTTGTGGGTAGTCTATTTTGGCGGTTATTTTATGGGAAGTCATTTGTTTGTTTGTTTATTTATTTGGGTTAAATTATTTTGCTTGTCATTATTTATTTTTATTTTTATATTTATTTCTTATCTTATATATATATATTTTTTTAATTAACGTAGTAAAAATTTGTTTATATCGCTAAATTAATGGCTTATTTAATAGTTTTGTTTTGGTTTGGGAAGATAATTAAAGCTATTTATTCAATTTTCGTGTTGATTGTTGTAATTTATTCTATTATTTTGGCGGGAACAGTTTTTAATTTGTTCATTACTTCATTTATCTATCTATCTCTCTCTCTCTCTATATATATATATATAGAGAGAGAGATAGATAAATATCTATCTATCTTTCTATCTATCTATCTCTCTCTCTCTCTCTCTCTCTATATATATATATATATATATATATATATATATAGATAGATAGATAGATAGAATTCAATTTGCAAAATATGACTTCGACATAAACAATATTTGTTAAAAACGGTTAAGGCCTTCAATACAATTTTCAAAAGACGAAAATTTAGAGGAATATAAGATATTTGTTTTAGAAAATCAAACTTCCTGGTATCGTGGTTGATTCCAATTTCGTATCTTCAGGAAATACATTCTTATTTACTGCCTGACGGTACTAAATCTGTAGAATCTGCGGTAGATAGGTATACTGGTTTTCTAAAAATGTTACACACACACACACACACATACATATATATATATATATATATATATATATATATATATATATATATATATATATATATATATATATATATATATACAATTATATTCGTGTTTTGGTGCAGATAGATCATATCTATAAATAAACAAGTAGAAATTTAGCACAAACACTTTTCAATTTCCCAGTTGAAAAAGACCAGATATGCCGAATTGAAAGAAGAATGAAAAAAACACATAATAAAACAGATCTCTCGATATATGTTCAGTGAAACCACACTAATCGATCGATGGATATTTGAAATCGATTATTCTCTCAAGCACACTATCATAATTCATTTCGGCACGTTCCGAAACTGATTTTTTCCCCCTTCGGTTTGTTGTACTTATACATTTCCTCTCCATGCTGACACATTTCATCAGGATTAGCCGAAGAAAATATTCAGACAAACCTTGCATTCTGAAAGCCTCACTCGTCAGAAAGACGCTAAATAAATACGACCTGTCGTTTCTCTTTAAAAAAAAAGACTTCGATTTACTTTCTTGAGTTTAGAGCCATAAATATTATCAGGATTGCTAATGTAAATATAAAATTCCGTCTGAATTTCTGTGATGAGCTCTTATCATTATTTACACTATTAACACACGGCCTATTACCCACATCTTTTTTGTACACTCTGGCCAGTTTTTTGGTAACCTACCAAGATTAAATCTAGGCTTCAATTCTGAATTCCATGTAGGTTACCCGGAACGACATACACCTGGGGAATGACGAGGGGCACAATTGTCGAACTTTGAGACGATAGATGAGGGGCAATAGCCCATGTGAATATAGCGTAAATAGCAAATAGAGGGTGCAGGAGAAATACCTACCACATATACCCACCCCCAGAAATGGGGTACTTCTACGTGGTGTAATGATTAGCAAGTGTGTCTTAATAGAACAGAGTGAGTAGTGAATTCGATTCTCGCTAGTTGCTACTAAATTTCGGCCTTGTGCAACATGTAAAACTACGCGCAGAGAATCTAGGGCACGTGGTGTAAATGTTCTGCAAGCTTATGTTTTAGCTATGCAAGTTTGTCTCGCTAGATATTTACAATAAAATAGGCCGGTTTCATCTGACTCAGCTCCGATCTGTCTTGTCTTGAAATCAGAATGCTACTTTCGCCTGACCAAACTTTCTTTTCTCTGTCAACATCAATTCTTAGTTTGTGAATTTTTTAGCCATATTACTGTAGCTTTGACATATTACTGTTAATTTGCCTTGCAATTTTTTTTTTTAACATACGTCGTGTATTAACACGTGCGATACCTTGTCTTCATCAGCCGCCGACCAGGGGTGATATCACGGTTTCGGTGGCTATGGCGGGACCGCCAACCCTAGCGCCACCAGCAACGTTTGCCACCAGGCAGGGTATGAAGATAAGCTAATTAATCGTTCCTATTTGTAAATTCTCGTAATGAAATAAATAAACGATTGTTCCTCGTTGCAGCTTCTGTCCGTAATGAAAGTCCCTGAACGCGTTTGCAGTTATTGACGCGCTCGTAAAAATCGTTATAGACGACCACGCAAATATTTCACTCGCGCATGTAAGGTTTGCTTCCTTTATATACTTTTTGCCCTTTTCTCTCATTTTTTTCTTCTCATTATTTATTATTGCAAACTTTGTCAATTCAGCATGCTGGATTGTTCTGTTACTTATGTTGCATTTGACCCTGGCTACTCACCCCACAAAGTGGGAGGAAATTCTGGGAGGGGTACATGTGGGAGTTATTTCTGCCGCACCATGCATAAGTATTATAGATTCTTTGTTACATATTTACTTTTCTTTTAATATGGCGTGTTCCTTCAGCACTTGAGAGATTCATGGCTCTCCACACTTTCCGGTCAGTTACTGTTTTCACCAACGTTTAACTCTATACCTACTTGTCCTTGCACTGATATCCATAAATGCAATATGTAGGTCACTCGCTATTTCCTTCCTCACTTTCTCCCTGCTAAATGACTTACGAGTGTGAAATTTTCCGAGCCACCTTTCCTCGCAATATGTACGAACAATTTTGAATGTTGTATTTTATAATTCTGCTGATCGATCTATCATATGTCAAGACCTGGGTAATCATGTCAGCTTCCTCTTCTCTTATCACTAAATAACGTTTTGCACCTTAACCATGTCATTATTCTTCGCTGTCATGCATTGACGCAAACACATTAGGTACGTTACATTCTAATTTGTCTCCATTATTTCTCTGAATATAGCCAGTGGGTGTTAATTTTTCTAAACCCTCAATCCTCGGGAAGTGCCCGGTAAAGTACAACTGACTGATTCCACTTTTACGCGGCCTAAAAGGTAATGAATTATTCCCTGCCCTACTCACACTATGTCTCCTCCCTGTCTTGTTCCTGTCTTTTCTCATAGACAAAACATTGCAAGCCTCTTGTTATTCTTTTGGTATTCCCATGGCAACCATTCTGGAGAGCAACATTAGTTGGTTCCAACAGACTTTGCGGTTGCAACTGGGACGCACACTGCCACGTGTACGAGGATGAATCATCTGCATTCCCTCCGTATTCGATTAATAAGAATGAAGTTCCACACCATCATATGCTTATATATATATATATATGTGTGTGTGTGTGTGTGTGTGTGTGTGTGTGTGTGTGTGTGTGTGTGTGTGTGCGCGCTTCTACAGGGTGCGATCGGAAAGTTGTTAATATTTCATATTTATAATTTCGCGCTTTCGCGTTGTTTGCCTTTGATTTTGCATACTGCATGTATGATAGGGTCAGTTGAACAGCATCTCTGAGAAAAAAAAGATCACCATGACGCAATGAAATGCGCCAGAAATTTGGAAACTGCACGCTGTACTGGTTGGCATTCTCATCGGAATCTCTGGGTGTAAATCTGAGTCCAGTGCAAAGTATTTGGAAAGGATATGCTGAGTTTAATGGTTATTACGAAGGTGTTTTGAGTGATCACGTCTGGTGGAGGCGTTATGCTTCAATTCATCTTCCCACAAGGCCCCAGACCCAACACGGAAGGATATATCAAGTACCTTCAAGATGTAATGTTGCCTTGGGTCAAAAGGGTGGCTGATTAAAGAACCTGCATATGGTCTCTGTATTATGCCCCACTAGCAGGAGAACCCAGCCATGGAACCCCATACATCTGGCCACATAACTCACCAGACTGCAACCCGCAGATTCTTATGTATGGGGCGCATTTGAGCGACAGATCAAAAAACATCTTGTAACACCATAGCTGAACTGAAGGTAAGCATTATGACAGCATTCACCAATTTAAAAAAGAAGATCGTACAGAAGAGATGCAAGAGATTCCAAAGTCGTCTGAAGACCGTGGTTGACTCCAAGACGATTTTATTAAATAAATTTACTCTTTCGTATTTCAAGATATTTTAGTGCACTTGTGGTAAATGTATCTACTAAAAGGAGACGTCAGGATTATTTTCATTTTTGTATCATTTAGACGACAATTTATCCATCGCATACTGCCTTATCTACATGTAAAAAGCGGTTAAAAATAATGGAAACATTAATTGTAAAAGTTAAAATTCCAACACTCATTAATAACCACTATAAATATGAAACACAACGGACTGATTATTACTATGGCTACACATATGTAAACATCTAATTACGAGGGTCATTCAATAAATAAGGTGAATTTTTCGGTATAAGGACTTCTAATACAGATAGAAGCTTACTTCTTTTTTCAAAGTAGTCTCCCAGCACTGTCACAGACTTTTCCTCAGCGTAAAATATTTGGACTGATGTCTCAGCCAGTCGCTCACGACACTTTTGACTTCATCATCACTTTTAAACTTCGTGCCTCTCGTGAACGCTTTCAAGGGACCAAACAGGTGAAAGTCTGAAGGGGCAAGGTCTGGGCTGTAAGGGGGATGAGGGAGCAGTTCCCAGCCCAGGTCGTTGATGGTCTGCACCGTTTGGGCTGCTGCGTGAAGCCTTGCGTTGTCATGATTCAAGATGACTCCTTCTGACTGATGATCCCTGCGTCTGTCCCAACAGATAAGCTCAAAATCTTTGCAATGTCATCCACTGTCACCCTTTTAGTCAGACTGAATGAAATCATTGATTGATTCGATCACCTCCCAGGCCTGTCTTCATCCTCAACACTGCTCCGTCCTTCTTTAAACAATTTAGCCGACTTGTAAATATTTTTTGGCTGAAACATGTGGCACCATACACAGTTGACATTTTCCTATGAATTTCAACTGGTTTGCACCCTTCAGCAACCAAAAACTTGATAACCGACTGCTGGTCAATCCTGGAGCATGCTTCTTGATCGGCCATCTTTGTTAATCAAAATTTAAGTTTTTGTTTTAATCTGCAAAAGAAAGTAAATCCATGTGAAAAAGAAGTAAAACAAACAAAAATAAAAAAGAGTAAGCTTCTATCTGTATTAAAAGTCCTTATACCGAAAGATTCAACTTATTTATTGAATAACCCTCGTATTTAGTTGAAAAATAAATATTTGATAATTCTGCACAAAATAGACGAAAGCGTTCGGATATATAGAACATTTGGACTGTTTGCACATTTTATGCAAAATCAGAGAAAATCTTATAGAAAACTAAATCAGTAGCTTGTCAGTCCTCTTTATGGAACTATATATATATATATATATATATATATATATATATATATATATATATATATATGGTTATACACAAATATATGTATTTATATACATGACATATTTATACACAGGCACATATATATATATATACATACATATATATATATAAATATATAGATATATACATACATACACATATATAAATATATAGCTATATACATAACATATATATATATATATTTATACACAGATATATATATATATACATGAAATAGACAGACAATATATATATATATATATATATATATATATATATATATATATATATATATAATGTGTGTGTGCATATGTAAAGAGAGAGAGAGAGAGAGAGATTTCAAAAGGTTTTATCCAATATTATTTCTTATTACTATAAGCGTTATTTTTGGGGTGTATTCTTGAGTTGATATCCCTATAATTTATTTTCTTAAACAGGATCAGATTCCCAATAATTCATTTGCAGGAAGTCTCAAAATTGGCCAGTTGTTATTAATTTCACTGTTCAAGAAAAAAATTTAACATGTATACCAAGTTAAACATGGGAACCCACTAAATATATAAATTTCATAAGAAAAAGACATATTATTACATTTATAATAATACGACAGACACAAACACACAGATATAAACGGTGATTCATTAAGACGGCTTATATATAAGGGTGTTTCATTAAGACGGATCAAAATCAATAGTAATTAAATTAGTTTTATTTCTGAAATATTATTTAGTTTTCTATTGGATCATGTTTAAGCCATGACAATTATGTGTGAAAAATATCAACCAAATGTCCGCCAATTCTAAAAGAAAAGAAAATCATTAGATGCTTAAAATTAATTCACATCTAAAATCGATCCAAGTTATTGGAACACCGTTTGTATATATATATATATATATATATATATATATATATATATATATATATATATATATATATATATATATATATATATTTGCCTGGGTAACTGAGAATAAAAGCGCAGAACGCTGATTGGTTGGTCAAAGTGATGGTGTAGTAATAGAGACTCATTTAAACTACATGTAATATAGTATAATAAAGAATTATCGCTCTAAAAGTGTATTGAGCCCTATCAGAACCACTGCGTTTTATTGAATCATATAAATTTAATCAGACTTTTTAAAAAATAAACAATAAAAATATAAAATTAAGTAACGACATTTACTTGACTTTCAAATTATTTTTGCCGTTAACCATACACTATGGAAGAGAGAGAAATGGGGTAAGAAGAAAGTTTGTATTTTAGAGTTAGTTTTATTAATTATATTGCTCTGTATATAAATTTATACATTGAGCTCTCATGATGCATTTGACTTTTTAATATTTTTACATTAAGTAGACATCCTCTGCCACCTGCTGTTTTGCTATCTCGTATATATATATATATATATATATATATATATATATATATATATATATATATATATATATACCTGTGTGTGTGTGTGTGTGTGTGTGTGTGTGTGTGTGAAGAAATATAGTTTTAAGGTGTGCTATATTTATGGGATAAAGTGCACAATGTCAGAAATTAAGAATGTGCAAATATAAAAATGAATATTGAAGTTAACACTCAGAGGCGATAGACTATATCATTCCAGACGCAATCATTAGGCCATACATGTTGCTTTTTTCTTTACTAGTTATATATAGGTTAATGGTATATTGTATGTAGTCCATTCCACGGTTATTTTGGCGGGAGTGGATTGTTTCTTTATTTATTTGGAATATTTTATTTTGTTTTATTTTATTTCTTTTTATTTTATATATTTATTTATACGTTTCATTTTTCAATTTTTAGTGACGTAGGAATATTATTTTAGATTATTTTTGACATATATATATATATATATATATATATATATATATATATATATATATATATATATATGTATATATATATGTATAAAATAAATAAACGTAATATATATACTTATATACATATATATATATATAAAAAAGTAAATAATATATATATATGTATATATACCGTAAACGAAATATATATATATGTGTGTGTGTGTGTGTGTGTGTGTGTGTGTGTTTTTATTTTTTTTTATTATTGCATATGTTTATTCAAACTTTTCTGTTTTCGATTTTTTAGTGACGTAGTAAGAATTTGTTAAAGATTGGTTTTGATATATATATATATATATATATATATATATATATATATATATATATATATATATATATGCACATTTCATTTAAAACAACAAACAATATGATTTTATTTAGTTTTTATGCAATTTATCATGCGATCTAGTACTTTTTTTTCTTTTGGGATGATAAATTATATAAAAACTGTCCGAATGTTCTTTTTATCCAAGCGCTTTTGGCAATTCATTTAGCCATTTTAAAGGATTATATGTTAACATTTAAAATTAGAAATAGTTTGTGGTATGTATGTTTTATAAAATGTTGTCATTTTTTTGTTTCCCTACTGATTATGGCATTAAATCTACCCATGAATTCCTCCAAATACTTAAAAGCACAAAATTAAAAACAAACCACGGCATTCTTGCGTCACTTAACGTAGTGAAATTATTTACTAATGTTCCCGTCTCCGAAATTATTGATATTATCATTAATTCGGTGTATAAAAATAATTTAATTCCACCTCCATCAATCCAAGCCAATATTTTAAGAAAACTACTGCTTTCTTGCAACATTAGAGTTCCTTTCTATAGCCAGATATTTTTTATTTTGTCTGAAAACAAGAAATAAATAGAAAATCTGAAAGCTACATTTCAACCAAATTCAGTCCTAAATTTTACTTATGAAATTAGTGAAAAAGTAAACATCCTTTCTTCGATGTTCTCATCGAATTTAGTAATAATATTTTAAAATTTCTGTTTATAAAAAAACAACTAGTAAAGACTCTTGTCATTTTAATTTCTCTAGTGAATGCCCTCATAGATATAAAATGGGTGTTATTAAAAATTTTCCTCTACGAGAGCGCACGAGAACTCATGCTCTCGCACGCTTTTTCTTTAATGAATTATAAATTGTAAAGCAAACGCTGATTAATAACGGATTTCCTATTCAATTTTTGGTTTTCCACATTAGGCGTTTCTTGTCTAAGGTAGCTAATGGCAACGGCGAGAATAGAAACATAAAGAACAACATTACTATTTTTTATAAAAATCAGATGAACGAAAATTATAAACAGGATGAATGCAGAATTAAGAACATTATTAAAAAATGCATAACGCTAGCAAAAAAATTAGATTAATTATTTATCATAAAAATTTAAAACCTCTAAACTTATAGTTAAAAATAATAATCCACCTCCTAAAACAAAATTAAATAGGACAAATATTATTTACGAATTTAAATGCCCATTAATGAATTGTTTTCCTCATCAATCAAAATTCGTAAATAATTATATAAGCCACACTACAACATGTTGTATAAGAAGACTAACTCTAAACCTTTCTGAAAATAGCTCAGTTAGATCTCATTTAAATATTCATGGAGACCTACCGGACACTATTCGGAACATACTTGTTGACAACACTAATATAATCGCGCCAACCACATGCAAAAAAAGGCTAAAAATAATGGAAGCCTTATTGATAAAAACAAACAAACCAACACTTAATAATATTAACTTTGAACATGGACATAATATCTTGACCGTGTCTTGAAACAAAAAAATGAAAACATTTTATAAAACATACATACAAGAAACTATTTCTTATTTAACTGTTAAAATATTTAATCCTTGAAAATGTCTAAATGTATTGCCGAAAGCGCTCGGATAAAAAGTACATTCGGACAGTTTTTATAAAATTTATCATCCGAAAAGAATTTTTTTTTAGATCGCATGACAAATTGTATAAAATACTAAATAAAAGCACCTTTTCTGTCGTTTTTAATAAAATGAGCATGAAAGAAAGATTCCTGCCAAAATACACAAATATATATATATGTATATATATATATATATTTGTGATAGAAATTAACCTAATATATATATATATATATATATATATATATATATATATATATATATATATATATATATATATATATATATATATATACAGGGTGTCCATAAAGTTCGTGTGCGCTTTCAAGTTATAAATTTTTTAAAGTGCACACGAACTTTATGGACACCCTGTATATATATATAAAAAGTAAATAATATATATGTATATATAATGTAAAGGAAATATGTATATATATATATATATATATATATATATATATATATATATATATATATATATATATATATATGTATATATCTGTGTGTGTGTGTGTGTGTGTGTGTGTGTGTGTTTGTGTGTGTATGTGTGTGTGTGTATCTGTGTGTGTTGCGAATATTGCGAATTTGTGAGTGGTACGGGTAATTCTAAGAAGGATATTATTTGCAGAAAGAGCTCAAAGTTAACCACAGAGCATTATTCGAAAATTATTTCAGGCCGTTAAATTTAGCGTGATTTACATATGTATTTAAAAAGAGAAAATTTCAAAGATTATATATTTTAGGGGGGAATATTCATATTTTATTTTATTTTTAAATTAAAATTATATTATTAATTTATCTCATTGACACATGAATAGACTGTAATTAGCATTATAAATAAAGGGAAATAATTTCATAAGTCTAAAGGCAAATATACAAAAGCTTAAGAACTAAACCATCATAAAGTAAATTTAGAGTAATTAGAAATGAACAGAAAAATGGTAGAAATAAGTAGAAACATCGTAAACGCAGCATCATGTGGTTTAATTCACCTTTTATTGTTAATGTCAAGAGTTTTTTTAAAAAAATAATCCATAGACACTTTAACCATTCGAAAACATTAAAATGATTTTTAATGATAAGATCAGCTATAGCAGCTTTAATAACATAGATATACATCTCCCATTACAAAAACATTATATCAAACAAATATACTTCCCAAAATGACAATATAAATTGTACTAAAACTAAATGAAACTGACATTAAAAAAATCAGTCCCTTACACGGTCAATGTATGACAGATAATAATATATACCAAGCCAGTAATAGAATGACCTAAAATAATTTAAAATACAAGAGCAGCAATGCTCTCTCCCAATATATCTGGCAATTAAAGAACGATGGCATCACCCATCAATCAAATGGCGACTTATACGTAGGGCTAATCTTAAAACCGTAAAGGAAATTTTACGTCTTGTTGAAAAGCTGATTTTCTTAAAACACATAAATGAACCTAACTTATTACATAAAAGAAATATATATATATATATATATATATATATATATATATATATATATATATATATATATATATATATATATATATATAAATCTCTATAATATGATAATATTAGTGGTCAATACATATTTTACGTTTTGTTGAAAAGCTGGTTTTCTTAAAACACATAAGTGAACCTAACTTATTACATAAGAGAATTATATATATATATATATATATATGATGAAAATGTGGAAAAGACAAAGCAAAATCCGAATATGTGAGTTTACTGTTTTTATTTTGTTTTTGTTTTTGTTATTCTGTCGACGTCAGACGTTTCGGTCAAATAGACCTCCTTCGGGACATGGTTAATGGAGACATATTTATATTAGATTTAATTTCAGTTTTTCTGTTTCTGACCAGTCCTGTATATATCGTCTCTCCATCAACTTAAATCTAATATAAATATGTCTCCATTAACCATGTCCCGTGAACGTCGACAGAATAACAAAAACAAAAGCAAAATAAAAACAGTAAACTCACATATTCGGATTTTGCTTTGTCTTTTCCACATTTTCATCATACCGTCGGATCTACATCCACACATTTGCTTACATATATATATATATATATATATATATATATATATATATATATATATATATATATATATAAATCTCTGTCCGTAAAATACTCATGGTAAATACAATCATATCCACATCCAAATGTAAAAAGACGGTTAGAAATAATGGAAGCAGTAATAACAAAAAATAAGTGTGATAATAATAATAATAATAATAATAATAATAATAATAATTTTATATATATATATATATATACACGGGAGAGTTTAATAATGTCCTTAATAACATTTGACGAATAAAATGACAACAAAATGATAATAATGGCACCACGTTTGATGATATTTATTGTATATTAGACTTTTGAGCACAAAGATATTGTCAATACTGTTATCATTTTGCCTTTTCATCGCAGAAACTTCATTAAAACTACGCACACCCACACACAGCTATATGTATATATGTATATATATATATATATATATATATATATATATATATATATATACACACGCACACATAAATATATATATATATGTTTATATATAAATATAAAAGTGGACATGGAAGTCAGCACTTAGAGGCGACAGTCTGTTTCATGCTAGTGCAATCGTCATGCTAGTGCAATCGTCAAATATATGTTTATATATATATATATATATATATATATATATATATATATATATATATATATATATATATGAATTAATTACATGTTCTTTTATTTCGCTTTCCTATTTCACGCAGTCGATTTATGCTTATTGCATCAATGTACTTTATTTCTGCATGCCTATAACTGTTACGTATGTATGGGTACCATAAAAAATGTACATATACTATCACGTACATATAAATATGTTTCTTCCGCAGGTATTATAAAACCTGTGCTCAATGTTATGTAACAAGTGCTGAAGATTGCAAGTCTGCATGAGACTCCTACTCATTATATAGATATTTGTATGGACATTATGTATATTCTCTTATATATATATATATATATATATATATATATATATATATATATATATATATATATATATATATATACATATATATATATATATGTATACATGTATATATATATATATATATATATATATATATATATATATATATATATATATATATATATATATATATATATATATATATATAGTTCTTTTTTAAAAATAAAAACGTTCCTATAACTCTAGATGCACACATAAAAAATCCATACATTCAGTGAATATTAAAAATAAAATCATCCTCGGTAATAGCTAAAATAATAGTTTAAATTGCTGGGACATCCAGAATGTTTGGGAATATCTAAATTAATTATGTACAGAAGAGAAAAATATTTTAAGTTCACAAGAGTAATCAAATAATTCTTACTCGCAGTAACTTGTCTGTCGTTTTTAATGAAACTTGCATAAATGATGGATTAAAGCCCAAATACACAATTTTATATATATATATATTTATATATATATATATATATATATATATATATATATATATATATATATATATATATATATATATATATATATATATATATATATATATGTTTATAAATATGAATGACAAATAGGAAAACTGTAGTAGTTGCTGACGCGTTTAGTCCAACGTGGACTTTCTCAAAGCAAATGTATATATATATATATACATACATATATATATATATACATATATATATATATATATATATATATACACACACATATACATATATATGTATACATACATATATATATATATATATATATATATATATATATATATATATATATATATATATATATATGTATGTATGTATTCTTTGTGAATCTATATTATTAATTCCATGCATTTATATGTCTAGCCCCTAAGCCAAACATAAACTTAAACGCGCTTAAAAAATTAATGTGTCAGTATTTGCAAAAATAATTCGACACACTTTATCTATCAACGCGTTCAATTGTTTACGGTAATAAACACTGAATGTCAGCATTTGATAGATTCGGGTTGGTCAGTGTCGAAAGAAATGTTCTTTGCCAACATTTGGAAGATAAGAACCACAGTTTTGGATTACAGTAGAATTTACTTCATTTTCTCTCAAGAGTGATTGTTTAGATTTCTTCCACCATTTTTAATATAAAATCGTGGGTGGTCATACAGTCCTGACACACAAGTCATTCATTTTCGCTTTTACCGTTTTCCTGTTCTTTTCGCGGTTTTTTCCTTTTATTTCGACATTAGATTTAGTTATATTCTCAGTTTTTTATGTCTTCCTTGTATTGGTGGAACTTTCTGCTATTCTTAGCACATTCTTTATGTTCCGTAGTCGATCATGGCTCTCTACACCTTCCTGCCCCGTGTAGTTTTTAATAAATTTGTCCTGCTATTTCTGTTTACCCATATTCCGCTATTCATTTACTCATGATCACTATGTTATACATTATTATCCCCTGTCTCTCTAGCCTTCGATCCATCCTGTGAGTTTCTGATTTTCCAAGCCGTCTTTCCTCGTTTTGTGCCCTAGAAACGTCAAATGTTTCTTTCTGGTTTAGTATAAGTTATCTTTTTTTTTTCCATTTTCTCTAAAACTGCGTCGTTTCTCACATGTTCGGTCGATGGTATCACCAGCAAACTTCGGTAGAACTACGTTTCTATTGCTTCAAGTATCTTCTTCATCTTCATCTTCTCTCACTGCTATACAGAAAGACAGATATCACAAAATAATTTCATACTTTTCTTTTGTTTTTGTTTCTAGCGAAATTATCTATTTTTTTAATACTCTACTTAGATTTTGGAATGCATATTTGGCTATCCCAGTGGACCTTTGGCTTTCAGTGTCACACTTTTCGTCGTTGTTAAAAAAAATTATCACGTTAACCCCCCCCCCAAGAAAGAAAGTATATTAAAAATAGAGACAGATATATCTTCCCCAGAGACACAAGTATGTTGTTGCCTTGACAATCCGCATTTATTATATTATATTATTTTTGTCAAGCGTATATTGTGCTTTGGTTTGATTTGGTTTATTTTGCTTCACGGCATATAATCATCAATGGGTCATTTAATGCCGACAAAATTTTTTATTGCTGGTAATATTTTGTTTTGTCAAAAATCTGTTTCTGGTAATATTTTTCCTTCAAAATTGTATTGGTCGTAATACTTTTTTCAAAAAAGTATTGCTGGTTAGTTAACTATTTGCCCATAGCTGGGACCCTAAGAGGTTCTACCACCCTGGGTCAGGGTGGACCTGAGAACACCAGCAATTACGAGGTGGTTCCACGCTCCTGAAAACATCCTGATCAGAGCCCCTGCTGCTGGTCGTAGTTTATCGTCTTACCCAGGACGCGAATGCAGTTTAATGTCTTAGCCAGGACTGCGTACATTTTGGCCATTGTCAAATCCGCCATTTCCTATTCCACGAAATATTTCTCAGGTTCAGCTTAATCCTACATTAATATTTACAGGAATTGACTGCTCCACGTAGACGTTTTCCTTAACAACCTTCTAGTATGTTTTGACAAACACATGCATACATCTTGCATCTATTCGAAGGGGAATCCTACATCAGCAAAGGCACGGTATAATTTAATTGTCTTTCTTTTTCCAATATTCTTATGGTTCTGTTCATTAAACAAAGATTTATTTTCTTTATTTAACAATTTACATGATTTCTTTTTCTTATTTTTAAATCAATTCATCATATTCAATGAATATATTATTTTAGCTATAAAGAGTGTTCCAATAATTTATTTCAGATTTAACATCTTATCGCTTTGGTAATTTCAACCATGGAAAGATTAACAATAAAACAACGTGTTAAATTTATCGAAGACTATTACGAAAATGGGCGTTTAAACAGAATTTGAATGAGCAATATATCTTAATTAAAGTCTAAGTCTTCAAATCGAATTTGAACCTATTTCAAGATGAAGTAAGATTTGAAGGTAATAATAAAAAAAATATTGCCTTTACACTTAATCTATATGTGGGTAATTAAATTATAACCATGGATACTGAGAGCTGTCTGCTTTCATTAAATTAAATTAATCGATCTGATTTAATATTGAGCTCTCTGGATTTCATCCTCCTTGGGATTATCCATACGGATTATCAAGATTTTCATTAATTAATTATATATATATATTACATGAATCATTCATACAAAAAGCAGATAGTGAAGTGAATGATATAAATGCATAATATATCTTCGCAAACAAATTTATTAAGATACATTAACCTACGAACCTCTAAATGAATGTAATGATCCCTGTTTTTAATAAATTCCAGTTGCATAAGGTCTTTTTATAAAAGTACTTTCGTCTGTTCATACAGTCATCATCAGGGATGGAACTATATTTGTTTTTTACATCCAGGTAATAACGGGACAACGAAAGATTAGATGTGATCAGAAATATGTTTTTTGTAAATGTGTTATTTTTAACGGTAATAAATTTTGGAGCGTGCAGTTACAACGCTGAGGTTGAATTTTTTTTTTTGAAAATTTAAGAGTGTTCGTGGGTTAATGTATGTTAATAAATTTGTTTGCAAAGATGTATTCTCGCCATTTATATCATTAACTTCACTATTTGCTTTTTGTATGAATGATTCATGTAATACAAATTGAATTACACCAAATACTTATTATATATATATATATATATATATATATATATATATATATATATATATATATATATATATATATATATATATATATATATATATATATATATATATATATATATATATATATATATATATATATATATATATATTTCTCGAAACACCGAATTCAATTGACACAATGATCGTACGACTTCGCACATATCGGTTTCTTCCTTTGGAGTCATCTCAAAAGTAAAGTCTATGCCAACAAGCCAATAACAATTCAACAGCTTAAGGATGAGATAATAAGGTATATTTGTCTCCAAAATGATTTTAGTTGTAACTTATCCGTATACATTTTTTTAAATTACATTTATTCGTTATTAAATACGGGACACTATCTTAGTGCATTAAAGCTTTGTTTCGTTGATTTGTTGACATCGTGATTGTGAGTTCAATCCCTTGGTCGGGCAGTGTATACTTGTACTCAGTGGAAACGGGCGAGCAATAGCTGAGTAGTAATATA
>OZ038505.1:4539593-4639593 GCA_964036315.1 Acanthosepion esculentum
AGTAATGGAAATCTTGGTAATCCGTATGGATAATCACAAGGAGGATGAAATCCAGAGAGCTCAATGTTAAATCAGAGCGATTAATTTAATTTAATGAAAACAGACAGCTCTATGTGCCCATGGTTATATTTTAATTACCCATATATAGATTAAGTATAAAGGCAATATTTTTCTTATTATTACCTTCAGATCATATAGTTTCAAATTATATTTGAAGATTAGACTTTAAGAAATAATACGCATCTCGAAATAGTTTCAAATTAAATTAATTAATTAATTAACCGTTATTCACAATATTAAAATTAGTAATTTTATAAATTTATTTTTTGTTTATTGATAAATTATACAGTTTATATTAAATTCGTAGTTTATTTTGTGGAGAATTTAAACACATAAATTACTATCAAATGTTAACCGAATTGTTTTTTAAAATTTAAATATGTATATGTATAGATGCGTGTCTGACTAGCATAAGCCAAAAACACTCTGGACATTGTAACTTGATACGCTTCTTTAGAAAGGGACTGGCCTGTAGATAAAAATTAATTCTTAATTCTTAGCCCCTTAAACCACCAAACTTCAACGGCCGAAACTAGCCGTTTCCATAGCAACAAATGTTCCAAATGATACCGTAGTTATAAACACCAGCTAACCAAAAGATAGCTTATTCCCAAATTCTCGCTTGACAAGGAAGCGGGTCCAGACGCCTTAACTCTTCATAACTTAAAAAATTATGTTAGGGGTCTCGGCTCTCGCTTTTGAAACATGAGAACTCTTATGTAGCGGAGGAATCATATTTTTAAAAACTAAAAATATTATTATAATATAAGCTCTACTTCTGTATAGAGCACTGTCCTTTTGAAAATAAAGCTAAATATTAAGGAACACCGGATTATCTAACTAACGTGTTCTTTCCTATTTCACTGCATACCTGCATACATATATACATATATATATATATATATATATATATATATATATATATATATATATGATAATATATATATATATATGTGTGGGTGTGTGTAGATAGATAGATAGATAGATAGATAGATAGATAGATAGATAGATAGATAGAAGTTATAACATCTAATATCGTCTATGATCAAGATAATTGCAACTATAAATATATTTGAATCGTGTTTGCATTGCGTTGTATGCTGACAAGAGAAGTAAAATCATTGTTTATATGTATAGCCTGTCTTCAAATCTGGGTTTATGATGGTGGGCTTCCTACATCCACGATATTTGATGGCTACTTTCTCGTTTACGAGTACTTATCGGCGATATCGTATCATTACTCTATTTCACAAGTTCGCAGAGCGAATATGACCCTTAAGCCCCATCCTCAAGTATCCACGCCCTCTGTCACATTCTTATTAACTGTCACTGAATTTAACTATCATTTTAGACCACGTTCCCTTATTGAGTGTTATACACGCAAATACCCTAGTAATACTACTTTTAACAAATAGTGCATAGATTTGAAGATTGTTGGTCTGCGGTAATTAATCTCATTCCCTGATCAACAATGACATCTATATATAGAAAAATGAAAAAAAAAATTATAATTAAAGCAAAGAAAACGGTGACTTACCTCATGAAACCAAGCATCAGCGCGTTTCGTGTATCCTACGACGGAAAATTTGGCGGAAAAGAAAATTACTTACAAAAAAAAAAGGGGGCACGTATTCCGCAAGACATGCTGAAGACGGAATACGTAAATTAAAAACAAGTCCGTCGCAGGAGTCGCAGTAAAAGTATGTTGATATGCAAAAATTGGGCGTCCTCTCCCAGTTGTCGACGAATGGAAACAATGCTCGGCCGATAAAAGCAGTAGGTGTTCTCGAATCGGGGAGAAAAATTCGGTCATTTTGGCTACTGCGTTTGTCGGAGAGTGAGTTATTTTTCTGACTGGTTACGGGCATTATGATTTGTGAGATTGTACCTGCGAATCGAGTTTTCGGCATTTCTTTCTGCCCCCTTGATGTTCGAATCTGAACGTAGTGATTTATTCTCGGCGTTGTGGAAGTAATCTGCGACAAATATTTACTTTGTAATCCCAGATCGCTTACTCTAATTTATCAGAAGGTTCATATCTTACATTAATTTATCTAGAAGGTTCATAACTATATCAGATTTCCTTTTCCTAGATGCATGAATTATGAAACACCACTGACTCATTTGCCTTAGTGAGCCTTATAGTACGCTAAACTGTTTATCCAATCGAGGGTAATACTAAATGAAGTAACGGTTCAGTTCAACAAATTCAAGAAACTCCAGAATTCTCGAACCGAAATCTCTCTTCGAACCAGTCTAATATCATATACAGAAATACACGCACGCAAACACACACGTTTAAATTTAAATAAATAAATCGAATTCATTTTGGTTGTCTTCATCCTCATTAGCCGTTACATATGAACTCACATCTGACCATTTCAAGCGTCCAGGTTGCCAAGGAATAAAAGGCTGCAGATATGGGATTTCTAACTGCCACACAGGCACCACATCGATTCTTGAAAATGACTGCGAAAGTCGAAATGTTCTGAACAAATATGAACTTCGGACAGTGCATCCACAACTTCGAGCAAAATAATCAACACATTAATTTGCAAAAATAAAATAAAAAATTAAAAAGACAGACATTGCCCTTTTTTTTTCAATATATATATATATATATATATAATGAAGAGGTTATAATGAAGAAAATGAAGAGGTTATAATGGTTCCGACGAGAGAAAAGTGTGTATATTAAAAAGAAGAGAGGTACCGCAAACTTTTTGGGTTGTAATGTGGATTTTTAAAAATAAATATTATCATTTATTTTCCATAATTTTACGACTAGTTTCTCGACTAGTTTCTCGACTAGTTTCTCGAATAGAAATGAATGTCTTGATGGAGAAAATGAACTTTTGTCTGTAGTTTTCATTTGTTTTTTTTTGTTTTTTAACATGTGTTTTGGTCAGTCCTTGTGTTGGTCAAACAGTCTCTTTTAAGTTGTTATTTGAGATAAGAGCTGAACGGATTATGTTGCTCTGAATATATATATATATATATATATATATATATATATATATATATATATATATAGAGAGAGAGAGAGAGAGAGAGAGAGATAGATAGATAGATAGATAGATAGATAGATAAAATCATTTTTCGCATGGTGCCACAAATAATTTTCTTAAAGTATTAATGGCTCACCACTTGCATTCGAGGATACACGTCTAATAAGTCGGCAGCTTAATTCCTGTTAAAGACGTTTATATAGGCGCATTTTGTGTTTATTCAACATGCAAGAGACCACTCTTGCTTTATACTGCAACTGGGCCGAGCTTAATTACAGTTTCTTTTAGGGAATCGTGCTATCTATCAACAATCAGACCAACAATCAGATCAACAATCTGAACAAGGCTAGCACGATGACTTGTGACTTCGTACTAGCACAGCTATCGAGGACCCCCAAGGGTTAGGTCTGTATAAATTCACTGACAAGGCATGGGTCAAATCTTGCTATGGTTTTCAGATACTTTCCAAAGGTGCCAGAGGCTGGGCTCGCCTCCTCTAGATCGATAGCATCAAGATGACATATTACATGTTAAGATTAAAACCCGGGTCTCATGGTAAGAAATTTCTAGCCACTAAGCCACGTGATTATATATATATATATATATATATATATATATATATATATATATATATTAATTATATATATACATATTAACTATACATGTATATATATATACATATTAAATATATTTGTGTGTGTGTGTGTGTGTGTGTGTGTGTGTGTGTGTGTGTGTGTGTGTGTGTGTGTGTGTATTCACATCTTTCCCAAGGGTATTAGCACGTAAGTGAATGTAATGGATTCGACTGGAATTTGAACTCGGCTCTCCGATTCCTCAATCCAAGCCGTTATCTATTACTCCACCGTGCCTCCTCATCTCCCTATAGCTATGGGTAAATAGCAGTACAGACTGGGTTCTATAGCCTTGGTTGGCAACTGGTCTAGGAGATGGACAACTCTGAATTCAAAACCTGCGGAGGGTCGTTTGGACACCTTGTGACACTTAGTGCACCAGGTCTCTTTATTCGGCCCTTCAAAAAGTGTTGATAGTCCTGCACGAAACCTTCACCACTATAATGAAATCTCATGTGTTGTTGTCGGGCTGTCGGTTTCCTATAAACTAATCTGCTTAACCCTCATACATCGAATTCGACGGGAGAGTCTAGAATATATATATATATATATATATATATATATATATATATATATATATATATATATATATATATATATATATAGAGAGAGAGAGAGAGAGAGAGAGAGAGAGAGAGAGGGAGAGAGAGAGAGTGAGAGAACCATGTAACTTTAAATTTTAGTCATTTGCTCTATTCAATTTTCAAATATGGTGCTCGAAGTTCATATTTACTCAAAGCCTTGTTCAAGAGCTTTCAACCAATGAAGAACCAATGTGGTGCATGTGTGGTAGTTAGAATTCCTTTGTCTATGTCCTGATATTCTTCAGGCAGACGGAAATATTCTGCTCACACATCAGGCTTTCCAGTGAAAACCACGGTTTAGACATATATTTTTATAATTATTTCCTCTAATTATGTTCGGACTATTTGTTGCTATCACAACGTTTCGACCATTGTTCGCTTCGGCCATTGTCCGTTTTGGCCTTCCTCATGTGTACCCTACAGTAAATGCCGAAATGATCACTTTATTTAATCTACAGGCGTACAGAATTCCATCTCTACTATCCATGTGTAGGAATATCGGGTACTGTTCATATTTTTAATACTGGTCAGTTATTGGTCTCCTGTTTCCACTGAGTGCACTAAACAGTCAGATTCATAGAAAAACAATTTATTTATATTAATTCATAATAATAATAATGATAAAATATATAATTATTATATTATTTAATAATTCTTCTTTTCATCTTCTTCTTCTTCTTAGTATTATTATATAATATTATATAACATTATATAATACATTATATATATATGTATATATATATATTTATAGATAGATAGATAGATAGATAGATTATATAATAAAAAACCTCAAACACTAATATTCCATGGTTATGATTTATTACATTGGAATCGTAGTCACGATCAAATTCATCAGACCTACAAATTCAGTTTTTGAATTTGTAGGTCTGATGAATTGGATCGTGATTACGATTCCAATGTAATAAATTATAACCATGGAATATTAGTCTTTGAGATTTTTTTTATATTATTACTCTGTCCTGGACATTGAGTTCTACCTGGATTCTATCCTCTTGGATATTTATATATATATATATATATATATATATATATATATATATATATATATATATATATATATATATATTGACCACTAATACACACACACACACACACACACACACACACACATATATATATATATATATATAAATATATATATATATATATCAACAATATATCAACAATATATATATATATATATATATATATATATATATATATATATATATATATATATATATATATATACATATATATATATATATATATCAACAATGCTCCGAGACAGACACTTATGGCCTGATGCTAGCCGCATACAACAGCTTGAAAGAGAAAATACTATGCCGAGGTAATTTTTTTTATTTTTGCTGTAAAAAATGAGCACTCTACAACGTGGTTGATAAGACAGACGACATATATTTTCGTCTGCCGAAATAGGGTATTTCCCATAGGAGGTGGTTTGGGATTTTATTTTTATCAATTGTTTGCCCTGTATAATAAATGCATTGAACATTGAGCTTCTTTGTGGATCAATTTTAATATTTTATATTATTATGATCTACTTGACGAATTTATTTTATATACATATATATAGATATATATATACACACACACACACACACACACACACACACACACACACACACACACACACATATATATATATATATATATATATATATATATATATATATATATATGCAACCTACATATATATGCTTTTCTATGCATATTTATATTTGTGTTTGTTTTCTTAACCTAAGTTCATGTGTATTTTTCTTTTTACATCTGTGAGCGTTTGCAGATGACTTCTTGTCTTGTCAGTTTTGGATCTGTCATTGGCTCCATTTTATATTCTCTGTTGATGGCTTTATGTATTCTTTTTATGTGGCTTATATATTTGGGCCCAGAAACGATGCACTATTGTTTTTCATACGCCAGAAGCACAGGGGCTTTGTCACAGGCACATAAAAAAAATACCCAGTGAAGTCAGGTCAATCCGTATTTTATGGAAGCGTTTCATTCGTTTCTTTCATGTTTTCATTAATTTCTCTGTTGATATGTTGCACTTTTCATAATTCGTTTATTCTTTTGTGGGGGCTGGGATTTTATTGCCAGCAAAGGCTTTTATTCGTCGCATCCTTTCATACATCTTTAGGTTCTTTGAAAACATCGCGAAGATTAATTTGTTTTACGTAAAATAAGTCCTTATTCTTCCTCTACTATCGGCTCGCTGTATTTGCAGATTAATAACGCACTAATATGAATAAGTGCCTATATATATATATATATATATATATATATATATATATATATATATATATATATAATACTTTCAGTATATTTCTCCTATTCATATAAGAATTGAAGTATATATATATATATAACAAGCAAAATAATTTGACATAAATAAATAAACAAATAAGCGACTTCCGGTAAAAGTAACCGCCAAAATAGACTACCCATAATGCACCACTGACCCTTATATATAAATAGCCGAGAAAAATAACAGCACTAGTTGCCTGAGGATTGCACTAGCATGAAACAGACTGTCGCCTCTAAGTGCTGACTTCCATGTCCACTTTTATATTTAAACACGCTCTATCTCTGATATTGAGCACTTTATCCCATAGATATAGCACACTTTAAGACTATATTTCTTCATATATATATATATATATATATATATATATATATATATATATATATATATAACGGTTAAAGTTGTTGGAGTCGAAAGAGGGTTCCACAAGCTATATATGCGTGAAGGAAACTGTTATCATAGAACTTGCGGCTATATCTAGCCAACTCTACCGTTAATTGGTGGGATCTTAACGCTAGTCTAGTTTTGCGCTTAAATTCAAAACGTCTCGATACATAGCGATGTGCTCATCCCAATAATTGCTATGAAATTATTTTTTAAACCGTCTTCACATTACCCGCCATAACAATATGACTGCGTCAATCTCCATTTCAGACTGAAATGACCGCATCTAATGCATCCTGAATATACAGGGTGCGCCTAATTAATTGTTGTCTAAATTAAGCAAAAGTGAAAATAACAATGACATTTCATTTACACAGATATATTTTACCAAGAATATCTTGAAATACTAAAGAGGACACATGGCACAGTGGATAAAGGCGTTGGTTAGATCCAGTAACAGGACCCAAAGTGTGTGAGTTCAATACCTGGTTAAGGCAGTGGAGAACTTGGAGAGGGAATTTAACAGGAGATAACTGATAACTGTCATCCATTAAACATGGCACGTGGAATTAGAACAGTGAGCGAAATAAAAAAGGTTCAGTCCGACATTCCAACCGCCGGAATGTACAACGGCCGAAACCTTGTGATAAGTATGGCGACAAAGTTGAGGACAATAGTCTGAATAATGTAAATAGTGTAATGAGTAAATGTATTCAATAAAATCACCATTGCTTTCAACCACATCATCCAGGCAACTTCAGAATCTCCTGCATCTCTTTTGGACATAATCTGATATCATCATCTTTGTCTTCAGTTCATCTTTGGTGTTAAAAAGAGTTTTCTTGGTCTCTTGCTCAACTTTGCCGCACTTATAATAATCAAGGGATTGGCAATCTGTTGAGTTACGTGGCTGGATTTAAGAAGTGATATTGTTGCAGAAATTGGGTCTGCTACTTATGGGCCATGGTGAAGTCTCCTGTTGCCAGACATAGGTCTTCCAGCAGCCACTTTCTTGACTGGGAACAGCACTAACTCCTCAAGGAACTTGATGTAGACTTCTGGGTTGAGTCTGAGGCCCTCAAAAACAAATTCGGAAGTCCGTTTCTTATCAGAAAAATCAGTGAGATTTCTATGTTGCCGCATCATCGTAAACACCATTAGAATCATCCAACCTTTTCCGAATCTTCTGCACGGTCCTCATATTGACACACAGCCAATCTGAAATGTTTGTATTGGAGATTCCGGCGCGAATGCCAAGCAGTGATGCATGCCGTTTCCAAATATTTGTCGGAGAGAATTTCGATATGCTGCTATTTTACTAACAGACGGTACTGAACTGACTCTACTACGAGACATTTATGCCGTAATTAATTTTTTTTCTTTGAGTAGCATTTTTAAAACAATAAAAGATTAAAGCAAACAATAAGCTAAAACCTAAAGACGAAGATTACACAATCGTCTGTAAAGATTATCACAAAATATACATGGAGGAAACAACAATAAATCTAATTAAAAGATTTTATGCACACAAAGGTGACATTTTGCAAAATAATACATCAAAAGCATTGGCTGCACACCGTAAAGAATCTGACGACAAATTTGACCTACAAATGCTATTCTGAACAAAGGAGAAAATAATTCAGTACAATGAAGAGAGTGTCTGAATTGCAAGCTTATCTATAATAAATTTGCACCCTGGCTCTACAAACATTACACCATTCCTGGCAGAGCTAATATCACAGTGTGGAATACCTACTTACCAAAGTGATAGAAAGAAAGAGTCTCAATGAATTCGGTTATATATATATATATATATATATATATATATATATATAGTTTAGCCCTTGAAAATATATTTCAATTGAGCACTGTTGGATGAAGAGCTAATTCTATAAACAACAGACACCTATTCTAATGCAAAGCTCTTCTGTAGAATGAATCGAGCTCTATGGCTGATTGGCATTTACACTCGTAAAACAATACGCTAGATTTAGCTAGATCATTCTGTCGAATGAAGATAGCTGAGTGGTAGAAACTCTGACTGGCACCATATCTGGTGGGGTTCAAACTTGGCTTGAGGCATTTGGATGTCTCGTTGCACTGAGGAGCTGTGATACAGCGAAACAGTACTGTCAGTGAATGATATATATATATATATATATATATATATATATATATATATATATATATATATATATATATATATATATTCTAACATTCCCAGCACCCCTTGTCGTGCCTATGTGCAGTCCTGCCAACATAACAAATTTAGTTCGATGACCCGCTGAAACTTTTTTTCACTTTATTTTATATAACCTTCCTAAGCTCAAACCTCTTGATATTACATAAAATATTTTACGGAAATCTTACTCTTTTGCACCACACAAGTACCACTTTATATTCACTATGGTAACTTTTACACAGCGAGTGACGGCGTAGCAATGGGCTCACTGCTTGGTCCTACTTTATCTAATTTCTAAAAGAATGATGTAGAAAACAAGAAATATGTTTCCGCAGGAAATAGAGACCTGAGAAATTTCTAGGATTAGAAGATGTAACTCTTACAGTATATATGGAATTATTTAAGAAAACGGATGGCAGGATATTTAATATAAAAAAACTTTAGCAAAAATATCGTTGATAAGAGATATAAATCACTGAAAATTCTTGATTAATGGATTGAATATTTTTTAGGGATTTATCAACATTTTGTATGTTATTTAAAGCTAGAAAATGCTAGTCCTTTTTAACAATCTTTTGGAGTTAATAAGGATTTATTGATACGAGTCATACTAATTAACCCATAGCTGGAGGGAGAAGGTGACTGAAACCTGACTGAATTGGAATTCAGCTGACTGAGTTCCAATTTCGAGCCGTTATCCATTACATTCTGTACACCCATGATTACAGCACATATTATTCCCAAGCATTCACTCATTTCTCTAGTAACCAGACTGATGTTGCTGCATTTCGTTGATTGTATGAGAACCCATGTTTCAACGTGATATAGCCGTAAGCCATTTGATGTTATTGGGTGGTTGATTTTATTTAGTGGTTTATCAATGTTTACGCGTTATTTCATACCGAAATCTAGATATTTTGTACGTAATGATATGCTTTTAACTACAGGTCACTTATACATAATTATATTCCATGGTAAAGTTGTTATTATATATATATATATATATATATATATATATATATATATATATATATATATATATAGCTTATAGATCATGAAATGTATTGTTGATAATTTTACTATGAAAATGAAGTTTCATATTTTTTTAGTGTTGCATTGATTGTCCTTTTGCTATAAAATTTATGTTATTATAAAAATATAATGTCGATTTTTATTTGTCTATAGTTGTGACCTTAATAGGTTTTACCCAAACCGGGTCAGGGTGGACCTGGAAGCAACATCATTTAAGAGGTGGTCCCACGCACTTCAAAACTGATATGTCCCGGAAAGGGATATATTTGTTCGAAGTAGCTAAGTGGTGTTGGCTACTGTAACCGACTAGTACAATCTAGAAGGTAGCCGTAATCGACTGGTACTGGTCGTAGTCGTAGGCAATATGCTTAGTCGATAGGCGTAGGCCAATAGGTGTCGTCAATGGCTCAGTCCAATGGCGTACTCCTGTACCTCTATATCAGCCTGAATTTATGGCTGACGCCAGCCAATCCTAATCCTGTGAGGGGGAACACAGGTGTATGCATATTCATTACATAAAAAAACTTCCGATCAGAGACCTCACTGTCGGATGTAGTTTAACGTCATACCGAGGACAAATTGAATGTCGTGGAGAAACATAATTGCCGAGGTTATATAAAACCTGAATATGAATTCAGATTTCCAAAATCTAACTGTATAAACGAATTATTGGGCTTGATTTTTATAATTTTCAGTGCAATAGAGTGTTGTAATCTCCAGTGAAAACTGAAGAATTAATCGGAGGGAAAAAATGTAATTTAGTCAATGACTTCCTTATCATCGTTGCAGTATTGTCTAGATCAACGAGGTAATTTCTATACCTAAGGTCGCTAATCGTTCTGCGAATAACGCGTGATTCTCAACTTCAGTGCTTCAAAAAGTAATTGCAGGTTTTTATTGACATGTAAATTGCAGTGAAATTAGTTCTCTTAGATTTTGCACTCACTAGTAGACAATTTCTCTTGGCAATCATAATGGAAAATTACATTAAAGATTTTCCCCCAATAAGTTAATTAGCATCATGCACATTTCCAATCGACATGATATGCAGACTCTTACATATGCATGATTATATGTCGCTACGTCTGTAATCGTGTATATCGGGTAACCAGTCTGGAAATCTTTTACCATAATGTGTACATATATAGAATCTTACATATATTTATAAAGACTGATATCAGTAAAATAACTTCATGTGCTACAGTCAGTCACTTACGTGCCATGCGTGATACACGTGTACGCGATCATGTATCTTTAGATACATGACTGACGAAGCAGATTTTTTCGCGATCATGTATCTTTCGATGCATTACTGACGAGGCAGATTTTTTTTTCTCGCCAACGCTCTAGCTATTTAATATCGAAATTTAGATGTTTTGTACGTAATGATATGCTTTTACCTACAGATAATTTGTACTTAATTCTATAATTTTGAGTATTTACTGATAGCTAGAGTAGGAGAAGAATTAATACCTTCATTACCCAAGGGTATTAGCACGTAAGTGAATGTAATGGATTCAACTAGAATTCGAACTCGGCTCTCCAATTCCTCAATACGAGCCGCTATCCATTACTACACCGTGCCTCTTCATGAATGTAGATGAAGGAAAATAGTTTACTATTAATATACTCATGTATGACATGACAATGTAAAGAGTTTGTAAATACAGAAATCTAAATACGACTATATATAAACATTCATATATACATAGTGCGATAGGTGAATTGTCGTCTAAATTACGCAAAGATAAAAATTACACTAACATCACATTTTAATATACAAAAATTAAACAAAAATAACTTGAAATACTAAATTGTTAATTTATTCAGTAAAAACTCTATAGGCTTAGACCATGGCCTCCAGACGATTTCAAGATCCCTTGCATCTCGACTGTACGCTATCCTTTTAAAAGTTGCTGAATCCTCGCCTTCAGTTCATTTTTTGGTGTTGCCAGGAATAGTGTTGGTTTTTCTCTCAACTGATTTCCACACATAATAATGAAGATGTAAGAGGATATGTGTTCGCATTTTGTGAGGCATGGTGCAAAGACCTGTTGCCAGACACAGCGTCTTACAGCAGACAGTCTCTTGAATCAGGACAGCACTACTTCCACAAGGCCCTTGATATAGGCCTCTGCGCTGAGTCTGGGGCCTTCACCAACAAATATTGCTGCAATATCTTGGCTGGTGGTCTCTATTTCTGATCAATAATTAAATACAAATGGCGAGTTTATTTCAAATGATAAGTGTCCACTGTCAGGAGGCTATCTATCTATCTATCTATCTATCTATCTATCTATCTATCTATCTATCTATCTATCTATCTAAATTAAACAATACACAGACATAGCAACAGTTATAGTCTGTTTTGTTTGCATGGAAGATTTCCAAGCAACGACAAGTTCGTGCATACGAGACGCTGGAAACGATAATCGCACCGCTGCCCATGATATCACACATGACCACGCGAGAGTGAAAACGAGAAGTGTTGAGTGTAATGTCCTTGTCATCTCTGATGATGGATCATGTAAGCCAAAAGCTTAGATAGGATTAAAAAACATGTATCAATATAGAGATTTTCTTTCCTCTTTCAATGATAATGTTATTAAGCTTATCAGACGATATGAAATTTGCTGAAAATATATAGACAAGACTTGTCTATATTATTATTGAAACATGCATTAATGAAAAAATGCTGTCTAAATACGCACAATATATATACATATATATATATATATATATATATATATATAGAGAGAGAGAGAGAGATAGATAGATAGATAGATAGATTGATAGATCGATAGATATAGACATATATTGTTAAATATGAAAGACAATGGATGTCTATTATCATAAGCCGTTTCATGCTTCATATAATTGGTTTATTTTCAGGAGTAAATAATGACAATGGCCAACATTTTGGATATTTTTTTATTATATGTGCTCAGTGATCTAAGCTTTTGGCTAAATGAGCCATCATCATCAGAGGGATTATTTGGAATTTACAAGAGTGATGTTCAACGACAAAGATCGTATAGTGTTCTGTTTAAAAAAATGCTTTCTGGGCGAAAATAACCGTCACGGAAGAGCAGACGCATGTCGTAAATTCATAATTGTCTTCTATGAGATCGCATATGACCACGTGAGAGAGAAATGTTATGGACAGAACCGTATGATGAAATGCACTGTAATATGTTATGACCGGTTTATACATATATTAACGGGAAAGAACTATGTGATAATTTTATTCCTCATATATATATATATATATATATATATATATATATATATATATATATATTACTGTACATATATATATATATACCTGTATATATATATATATATATATATATATATATATATATATATATATATATATGTGTGTGTGTATTTCTACATCTATCTATCTCTCTCTCTCTCTCTCTCTCTCTCTCTCTCTATATATATATATATATATATATATATATATATATATATATATATATATATGTATATATTCATTTTACATTTTATTTATACATATTTTACATATATACTTTTATTCCTATATATATATATATATATATATATATATATATATATATATATATATATATATATATACAGGAATAAAAGTATATATGTGAAATATGTATAAATAAAATGTAAAATGAATATATATATATATATATTCATTTTACATTTTATTTATATAAAATATATATGTAAAATATGTATAAATAAAATGTAAAATGAATATATATATATATATATATATATATTCATTTTACATTTTATTTATACATATTTTACATATATACTTTTATTCCTGTATATATATATATATATATATATATATATACAGGAATAAAAGTATATATGTAAAATATGTATAAATAAAATCTAAAATTAATATATATATATATATATATATAAGTGTAAAAATGATTGGAGTGTTATTTTTGATAATTTTGTCATTATATTTTATTCTTTCTGAAAATGAGCTTTTAGTTCTGCTCTTAGTATAGATAGTAATTGCGCAATTGTTTTAAGCTCACTAAGTTTAATAAAGATATGATTCGTGTACAAGAAAATAAAAATTATTTTTAACAGAAATACTTTGCTAGGCAATTTTAACGAAACAACTATGAAGAAGAAACTGATGTCCAATTTCACAATGATGAACATATACATATTCATATATATATATATATATATATATATATATATATATATATATATATATGTATGTATATATATATATATATTTGTGTATGTGTGTGTAGAACGTTGAATGCTAGTGTTAATGTAATAATGTTCTATGTATAATAAGAGTGTTGCATATATATATATATATATATATATATATAGAGAGAGAGAGAGAGAGTGTGTGTGTGAGAGAGAGAGAGAGAGAGAGAGTGAGCGAGAGAAAGAAGATATTTTAAGTGCTTTCAATTATCGAAAATGAAAATTCACATTATAATCGTTTGAATATATTGAGAAAATCTGTCATGTGATTAGTCTGTTCGATTGTAGACAAAAAGATAAAATGTAATACCAGGATATTTTCCATTCAGTTACATTCACCCGATCAATTACTAAGACAAATTTGAAATTCTTAAAAAACATTTTTTATCGGAATGTGAGCATTATTTCAAATTCGGAACTTGTTATTCTTGATTTAGAAAAAAAGATATGTTTTAAAATGCCATTTCTTTTCCGGTATGAGGTTATTTAACTTTTTAAATTCACTTTGATTTCCCTTTCACATGACTGTTACAGAATATTCTAGCAAAAGTACACACTTCCTTTATATATATATATCTATATATATATATATTTATATATATATATATATATATATATATATATATATATATATATATATATATATATATATACATATATATATATATATATATATATATATATATATATATATATATATATATATATATATATATATATATCGCTCTCTCAACCTCTATCTATATATCTATCTATCTATCTATAAATCGTTTGTCCTCTTGGATTTTCATACAGGTTGTTCCTTTATTGATTGACCGTCTCTGAAATTAAATATATATATATATATATATATATATATATATATATATATATATATATATATATACATACCGCTCTCCATCCTCTCAGGACTGTGGGATACTTGATGTCATTTCTGACAGCATAGATAGGGCCCTCTCTGCCCATCCGTACGCTCACATATTTGTCTTTGGCGATTTTAACCACAACCAGTGGCTTAAGAACGCTTCTACCGACCTCGCAAGCATTCATACTCTCAAATTTTCAGTCTCTCAATCCCTCACTCAGATAATCGATTTCCCCACGCGTTTTGCCTACAACCGTGACGGTAAGGCCTCACTCCTCGACCTGTGTTTTACCTCCATCCCTGAGTCTTGTAGTGCCACGCAGCTCTGTCCTATCGGTAACACCGATCATGCTGTAGTGTCCTTTTGCATCTCCTTCTGCCCCACCCCCTGCAAAGAGCCTCCTACCACCAGAACCACATTCTACTACCAACGGGCTGACTGGGATGCGTTTCGTGACTTCCTCCGCGATCTCCCCTGGGATGCTGTATTTAAGCTCCCCACTAATGATTGTGCTTCTGAGTTCTCTTCCTGGATTAAAGCCGGTATCGAAGCTTTCATCCCCTCCAGGAAATTCAAGGTCAAACCTCGCTCCTCCCCCTGGTTCACAGCTGCGTGCTCAGCCGCCATTGCCCATAGGAACCACTTCTTCCACCGTTTTCGAAGTGATATGTCCGACTCCAATAGACGTCTATTTACCTCTGCCCGCAACGAGTGTAAGCGTATCCTCGACGATGCCAAGTCACTATTTGCTGCGCGGATGAAGGAACGTATTGCATCCCGCAAATTTGGCTCCAGAGATTATTGGCGCCTCTGCAAGAGCGTCCTGAACAATAACAAACCCTCCATTCCTCCCCTGTTCAATCAGTTTGAGGTCCTGACCACCTCTGCTGACAAGGCCGAATGCTTCGCTCGAAAGTTTTCTTCCAATTCTACGCTAGATTCTTCCGGGGTACCCTAATTTACTTTCTTTAATTATATATGTATATATATATATATATATATATATATATATATATATATATATATATATACATATACATATATATATATATATATATATATATATATATATATATATATATATATATATCATTTATATTCAGATAGGGTGAATCTATGAAGGAACAACCTGTATGAAAATCCAAGAGCACAAATTATTTATAGCTGATTTAGTTTGGTTCTTTGAATATTATTCGTTTATTTTTGTTTTACCAGAATTTGAATTATTACACACTTTGTCCTCCACGTGTCTGTCTCACCTCTCAACCACCTGATGGATATACATGAAGGTTCTCAGATTTAAAAGCCTTTACAAACTAATGACATCATTGCTCTTGTATATAAATACGCACATCAATATAAATTCTAAAATTGCCTTGATGAAGTCCATGAGAGGACAAACGCGTAGATTAATATAGATTTTGCTTTTGTCTTTTTATCCATATACCGGGTGTAGCATCAAAATTGACCATATCGTGTGAAACAAAATTTTCCCTTTGTTAAGCTGTGAACCATTGTACCTTAGAAATGATTAAAGATGTTTTACGGGAATACTCCGATGTTTTTATAACACAATTGGACTTTAATTTGAGCAATAAGAATGTATAATTACACTCTAAGTTTAACAGAAGAACTGTGATGAATTCAATCATAAAAGTAAAGGATTAATTAATCATAGCTAAGGATCGGAATCTCATGAAGGTTTGAAATGAATTTTAAATAAATATATATATATATATATATATATATGTGTGTGTGTGTGTGTGTGTGTGTGTGTGTGTGTGTGTGTGTGTGTGTGTGTGTGTGTGTGTTATTCCAGTATCATTTACCAACTTATTCAAGACGATCTTCGTCTTCTCTAAGCCACTCTTTGTTGTGAATTAACTAGTTGCCTCCAGGTTTCAACTACGATTTAATTTTCAAGTCTTTTTTCATTGCTATTTGGACTCTCTTAGGTGAAACTCCTTTCTCAAGTGCCAAACCTATTATGGATTGCCTTAGATCTTTTCTAATTCTTTTCTTTAGCTATTAACTGAAATGATGATTCCTCTTTTTGCTGTGGCTTCGCGATCCAGTTTTCCACTCTACTGTTCCACCTTCTTTAAACTTATTCAGCGTTCTCATGATGATACTTGAATGGACTTTGAAGATGGAAGTCTGAGTATGAATGTTGGTACCATTACCGAAAATATGAATGAACTTTTTCCTCTCACCATTGCTCATTTTTGTAAACGATTTTAACTTGTTGCAATTCTAGCTGAATGAATCAATTTTTGTTCCAGTGATTCTTACGACAAATGGTGTCAAAATGGCTGAACAACTCAACTGAAAACCTAGTAAAATAAATTCAATTAGACTTGTGGTCTTTTAGATATTAATTTTTTTTTCCAGATCTGGACAATTATGCAGTTACACCAATTGGAGAAACTTGCTGTTAAATCCAGTATATATATACGGCAGAAGACTAAGCATAAAGTGGAGTATCTTAAAAAAAATTAAACGGAGCAGAATAAGGGTTAGGATTGTTATGTTGTGTCAGGAAGTGAACCTGGCTATAACAACTTTTAAGAACAGCAGTATGTTATTAAATAGAAGAACTGAAATAATGTCGAGGTGTAGACATAGACTTAAAAATATCCTCGCTCTCTATGTCGCTAGATGAAGAATCTTCTTTTCTACACCTCCCCCTTCTCTACTTCCGGTGCCATAATTCTATAATTATAGCATGTTATTACGAGATCTGAGTTCGAATTCAGGTCTCTAGCCAAGTTTTTATTTCATGTTGAGTAACAGGTGCTCGTCAGATGGAGCCAAATCTGGAGAATAGAGAGTGTGAGCAACCAGTTCAAAATCACGCGAAGCAAGCATTTAAACCAAAGGATTGTGTGCTGGACCATTGTGCTAATTATAGAAGACCCCTTTCCAAAGGCGTGTGGTCTTAAATAGAATTTTCTATCTGGGCAATTTGTCATAGTACCTTTCCTTCAATGTGTAGAACATTTGAAGTTAAAAAATAAAGAAAATACCTTTTGCATCCACAAATCAGAGTTCATCCCCTTCCTGTAGATGGAAATGCCTCGGCCTCCATTGGAGCAAATGAGGATGGGTGTTTCCACGGCATATGTTTTCCCTTAGCTACGGGCTCCATTTTTTTAAAACCCAACACTCATTCCGGGTTAGGAAACATTCAGAGAAAACAGCTGGTTTTCCTAAAAGATCAGATTTTGCCACGTTGTCATCACCCTGATGCGCTTTTGATCAGATGTCAGAAGACGAGGCACCCACTGAGAAAAAAAGTCGTCGTCATGGCACCTTCATTGTGCAGAATATTCTCATCTTACTCATGGGATTTGCTAACCGCATTATCTCTTGGATTTATGGTAAATCGGCTGCAATCTAACAACACATGGTGAATACGATCGATTTATTTTGAATGGTGGCAGCTGTAAGATCTACAGCAGTGGGTCATTTTCAAACCTGTCCCTTCATTTGCTCTCTTTTGCATTGTTGAGCGTTATCACCTAAGTAGCGACCATGTCAGCACAAATATCTTTGTTGGGCTAAACCCTATTTCTGAAGATAATTTGATATCACCATGCTACTTTTTCTCCATTTTCAAGGGAATCCCTAATATTTACTTTTGAAGTCGAATTTGAACAGGCAGACATCAGTTCACCTGCAGTTATTTATTAGAAGCTGTGTATATGGAGAGCAAGCATTTTGTAATTTATTTTTTTTTTTTGCACAAGATCTCTCTGTCCAACTATTTAAAAAAAAATCCAATGTTTACGTTGTATTTTGTCATAATTAAAATTGGTAATTTTTTCAAAGTTCATGTTTTGGGAATCAGAATATTTTCAACTGCGTGTTTAGTCTCTCTGGGAAAAGGATTTGGGCTCATTCCGGCATTCTCAACATTGTTGGAAGCAATTTTCAAGACACTTAAAGGTAACGACATTTAAATGAGTTCAAACAAATACTGAGAGAACGATAAAGAGATAGTCAAGTAAGAAAGACAGGTGACAAAACAGTTTCTTTGCGGAAACTAGACTATTGAACACATTGGTTACATGGAAGAATTTCCTTTTTCCAATACTTACTGAAAAGAAATGTTATTTGAATCAAACGGCTTTTTTGCTTGTTCGTTCTATGTATCTAAAAATACCCGCTGTGTACGAAACTTTCTGCATATCAACATCTCAAATTTTAAAATGCATCGTAAGGCTGAATTGATGGATAAATTAAAGATAAATGTTTTATAAGTGTAGCAATTGAAAAACTAAAATTATCCTGGATATGATAGACAAATGAATTTGAATTTCTAAATTGTTTCGATAATGGTGAGTTGAAGTCTTTTTTCTAGTCTCTCTTTGTCCTGTATTAAGAGATAAATTATTAAAATCCATCTTTGACAAGATATTAATCTTTTAGGCGTTTTGAAAGTGATGAAACGTTGAAAGGGGATAAGATATCGGCTACTAAATCAAGAGATGAAACATTTGAAGCATATGTCTACACCTCCCGTTAGAAGTTAACTACAAGGAAATCACTGGAGTTGTACAATACGTACAGCCCCACGCAGCAAGATGTCACAAAAGGCCGAGTTTTAAAGTGGGGTATCCGAGCCCGTAGCCTCCGGCAAAAATTCCATATGGACTACGTAAAATCGGAGTCAGTTTCCCGAGACGAGACTCTGCTCTTTCTGCGGGATACTCTCTGACATGTGCCAGGTAAGTATAAGAAATCATTATATATTCCAATTGATTCTTCATATCATTATATATTAAACCCTCCAAATCACGAATATAATAATTTTGCTATTAAGTTTCATATAACTAAAATGCGGATTCCACTTTGCAATGATATTCTTACAAAACCCTAACATATCTTCATCCAACTTGAATTTGTAAAATGTAATCTTAATTATACAAATACGAATTTAACGGCGTAACAAAAATGTCAATATATCTCTCGTTGAAAAAGATCAGACGATATGAGTCAAATGGATGTCATCATTCGATTGAAAATAGGAACCCCGACCCTACTTTGGCTTAATCTCATTTCGAATGTAACTAATATGTTGATACAATAGTTGTCAGTGAAAATGTAAACCCTTATGTCTCTTATTAAATTAATTGGTTTCGCCGTTTCCATAGTAATTAATATTAAGCACTGTAAATTTCAAGATTAGTTATTCCAAAATTCGCTTGAGGATAAAACAGACCTGGGTACTTTAATTAAATTTAATTTCTATAATTAAATTGAAGATTTTAGCTTCTGTTTTTGAAACATGAGAACTCTTATGTAGCGATGGAATCATATTTAAAAAAAATAATTATACATATACATATATATATATATATATATATATATATATATATATATATATATATATATATATCGAGAGAGAGAGAGGTAAATCAAATAACTAGAAATTATCAACCGTATATGCGTACGCTAGAGAGTATACATAGGTGAGCAAATAAATATTTACCAAATTTACTTTAAGGTGTAATCGTAACAGTGCACGATGTGGTTAGACTAAACTTGTTGACCATGTTCACCATAGTCTATGATTATAGAATACAGCGCAGTACGTAATCTGTTCAATGAAACAACGTTAAAGATTAACACTCACGAGTCAGACACTCAACTGAATCTGAGTATATCGCCAATACCACTAGCAGCTGTTCCGTAATTCTTCAGTCTTCGATATCAAAGGCTGGCATTGCATATTCCTGAAAAAAGTATGGCCACCTTTATACACGTCGCACTGAATATTTTGAGCCTTCTGAAAGTACCACTTCTATTGGTAAACTATAAAATGAGTCAGCTCATTTTGGCCGGCTCACTATTACACCAGGGTACCCAAAAACTCCAACAAAGCTAATATATATATATATATATATATATATATATATATATATATATATATATATATATACGTTTGGATCGGGACTTCAGTTTCGTTCTTTACCAACTCATCAGGCACGAGATATAACTTATGATTTTTAAAAGAATAACGAAATTGGGTCTCAGGGGAGGAACAATAAATTACAGGCAGATTGAGAGCTCAAATTTAAAAAAACAACATATATAATATTGAGGGGCAAATAGAGAATGTATGGTGTACGTAGGAGATATAAATATTAAAAAATCTGAAAATAAATATAAAAAATTAAAAGCAAGTTTATGGTTTAAATCAGGAACGCTGTTTGACGCTTTAAGTTATAATATACGTTGAAACAGTTAAAGGGGGGAATCAATATATAACTTAAAACATGGCATATGCGAGCGAAATACATTTATTGATATTTTAAGATTTTACTAAGATTTTAAGAGAAACTTTTTGCTTAACCTAGCATGAATTATTTTCGTTTATTAAGCTGATTTACATTATTAATATTTTCGAGAATTATTTTTTTTTCCAGCAAGCACAGGTTGCATCGTTCTCCTCGCCCGGAAAAGTGTATCATTTTGCCGACGAAATCCCAATTTACTACCGGCGCGTATTCATCTCTTTTGATATCCCAGTAGAATTTTGGGAGTGTTGTGACATTTGCGTATTTCTTAATGTCAAGGGTCATTTTGCGATAAAATCTAATTTTGCAGCTAATTGTCGTTGAACCGAAATAAAATTTAGTTTCGCCATTATGCCTGATGCCTAGATGACGCCTTTATGCATACATTTGTTATTCATCGGCAATTACGCGTTTTTTTCTATGTTAATATTGTTATTAGTATTGCTGAAGTACTTGTTTAATGTTACGCTATTACGCTATGTTATATATTGCTCAATTTTTCTAGTGCAGCTGTAACTAATCCTTCTATTGTTCTTATTGAAGATTCTGTTGAGTAAAGGCCTATGTCTGAAATGTTTCTGCACTAAATTTAGAAAAATCCTACCAATGTTGCTTCTGACATTACTGTTAAAAGGTGGGTTGAAACAAATAAATTCTAATGTTTAACGATTCTAACGTTTAATGTAGGTATTCTGCCTAGTATCTGGCATGTATTCTAGAGTAATATTGTTTTTACTCTTATTTAGTGCATCAGCATATTTGGTTTTATATTTTCAAAATATATCTTTGTTGCTAGAGTTAGTATAGAGAGTCTGTGTTTTACAGATTTGTGCAAGTTGTTAAGGAATCATTGCAGGTGGTTAAATTTGTTACTAATGTATAGTATAAGGCATGTGCAGTCCTCTGAATAGATCAAAAATAGTGACCAGAGAGTAGATCAGCTTGGCGTTGCTGATAGTCGGGGATCCTTGAAGAATTTGTACAGTTGTTTCCTAGACCGGTCAGTTTGTTGTCCATTGGCATTACGTAGAAGGATAACTGCGTTGTCTGTGTATAGACCAGTGTTCTTACTATCGAAAGTATACCTAAGTCTCAATAGTAGCGGAATGTCAAGCAGTTCAGAAGCTTCCGGGGAGTCTAACGCTGCCATCACTATAGAGAAGTTGGGATTGTCATTTTTTGGTCCACATAGAACCATGGTAATATAGGATGGGTTTTGGGGGCTTGCATAATGATGCTGATATCCTGGTCGATGATGGTGCAATAATTCTTGGCCAGGGTTATAGCAGCCATTATGTCTTCAATGATCGACGCGTTGAAGTTAGTGAATGTCGAATGTTGAAGATGGTGAATGTCGAATTACATGAAGGTGCACTCGTTTTTATTTTTAATATTAGAGAACCAATTGATGGCATCTTTATTATTCTTGCGTTGGTTGACCCTCATGGAATTTCTAGTGGATCTGCCGGCTTGCTCTAGTATAGACAATATAGACTTGCTGGTTTTACCTTCATTATTCTTTCAAGTGTTAAGCAATCAGAACTGAGGTTCGGTGGGAGAAATTATACTTATGGTCCTTAACGCTAATTAAAACTTGTTGCTTATAAAGCACCCTTTCGACGATATAAGTGGCTGTAATTCGGACCTCGTTGTTAATATTATTTTCCTATTCAGCTTTCTTATATATTTTATTAAATTCCTTACAACTAGCCTTGTGGTAGTCGGCGGCGTGGTCGTAATATAGAGTGCCAGTTTTATCAGATTTGTTGATGATTTTATCAGTATTACTTATCTTGGCAATCACTCTTTTTTCATATTCTTCTGTACACTGTTATGTTTGGTTGCGTATTTAATTCTCTTTCTGACAGAGAATAACTCTTTTTCAAATTCTAGGAGAGGATCATGTTTTCAGGGACTTAAATCCAAAGGAATCGATAGATTCACTTTCATTGTGGTATTGTTTTTTATATAAAAATAGATTCCATCTCATTCTGCTAACGAAACTCTCAATGTTCTGTAATAGGCTGAGTTCGTACGGGTTCCTTTTAGGGACGATTATATTTTTAGTGGTGTAGTCCAGAATAAAAGGTTCCGTCACATTGTAACGTGTGTGGTAAAGTGCAAAGTTTGGTGTACACCAAAGATAGTGCCAGACGTAACGTAGATATATATAGTTATCTGACGGACTTTATGAAGCAATGTGCATTTAACTTCATAAAGTCCGAAAGATAAAAGAAACGCTTATCAGGTGAGCTGTCAGAGAACCCATAGACCCGAGGAGGCGGTTTCTGGTGGATGCAATCTCAGATGAGCTGAAACGAAAGCCATAGTCCCGAGGATGCGGTTTCTGGTGGAGGCAGTCTCGGGTGAGCTGGCACGGAAACCATAGCCCCTAGGATTCGGTTTCTGGTCGATGTTACAATTTTTGTGTACCGCTATGGACTAGTGAGCCAACCAAAATGATCTGACTCATTTTATAGTCTGCCAATAGAACGTTAACCAATCAGAAGACATGATATATTCAATTCGACGTGTATAAAGGCGGCCGTTTTGTTTTCTTCCAATACTCACTGCCAACCTCTGATATGGAAGACCTTAAGAATTATTGAACAGCTGCTACTGGATATTGGTGTTGTTTCATTGAACAAATTACTTACGTTGGTTTCTACATTCAGACTACGGTGATCATGTATAACAGTCGAGGCAGATTCGGGTGAGCTGGCACGGATGACCTAGTCCCGAGGATACTGTTTTTGGTGAAGGCAGTCTCAGGTGAGCTGGCACGGAGGCCATAGTGCCGAGGATGCGGTTTCTGGTGGAGGCAGTCAGGTCAGCTGGCACGGAGACATAATCTCGAGAATTCGGTTTCTGGTGGAAGCAGTGTTGGGTGAGCTGTCACGGAAGCCATAGTCCTGTGGATGCGGTTTCCGGTGGAGGCAGTCTAGGACGAGTTGGCACGTAAGCCATAGTCCCGAGGATGCGGTTTCTGGTGGAGGCACTCAGGTGAACTGGCAAGGAAGACATAATCTCGGGAATTCGGTTTCTGGTGGAGACAGTCTCTGGTGAGCCAGCACGAAGCCCTAGACCCGAGGATACGGTTTCTGGTAAAGGCAGTCTCAGGTGAGCTGGAACGGAAACCATTGTCCCGAGGATGCGGATTCTGGTGGAGGCAGTCTCAGGTGAGCTGGCACAGAAGACATAATCCCGAGAATGCGGTTTCTGGTGGAAGCAGTCTCAGGTGAGCTAGCACGGAAGCAGGAGGCTGCAGTTTCTGGTGGTGACAATCTCGGGTGAGCTGGCAGGGAAGCCATAGACACGAGAATGCGGTCTCTGGTGGAGGATGTCTCAGGTGAGCTGGCACAGAAGCTATAGTCCCGAGGCTGCGGATTCCGGTGGAGGCAGTCATCGGTGAGATGGCACAGAACCCATAGTACCGAGGATTCGGTTTCTTGTGGAGGCAGTCTCAGGTGAGCAGGCACGAATACCATAGTGACGAAGAAGCTATTTCTGGTGGAGGCACATTCAGGTAAACTGGCACGAAAGCCAAATTCCTTAGGATGCGCTTTCTGGTGAAGGCAGTCTCGGGCCAACTGGCGCGGAAGCCGTAGTCCCGAGGATGCGGTTTCTGGTGAAGGCAGTCTCACGTGAGCTGGCACGGAAGCCATAGTCCCGAGGATGCTGTTTTTGGTAAAGCAAGTCTCAGTTTAGCTGGCACGGATCCAAAGACACGAGGATGCTGTTTCTGGTGGAAGCAGTCTCAGCTGAGCTGGCACGGAAGCCATAGTCCCGAGGATTCGGTTTCCGGTGGAGGCAGTCTCAGGTAAGCTGGCACAGAAGGCATTGACCCGAGGAAGCGGTTTCTGGTTGAGGCAGTGTCAGGGGAGCTGTTAGGGGAGCCATATTCCCTAGGATACAGTTTTTGGTGGAGACAATCTCGGGTGAGTCTGTCGGTAAAACATTGTCCCGAGGATGTGGTTTCTGGAGTAGGCAGTCTCAGGTGAGCTGGAAAGGAATCCATAGTCCCAAGGATGCGGATTCTGGTGGAGGCAGACTCCGGTGAGGTGACAAGGAGGCCATAGTCCCGAGGATGCGGATTCTGGTGGAGGCTATCGCAGATGAACTGGCACGAAAGCCATAGTCCCGACGATGCGGTTTCTCGTAGTTTCACCAACGATTCGGTTTCTGGTGAAAGCAGTCTCAGGTGAGCCTACACGGAAGCCATAGTCCCGAGGATTCGGTTTCTAGTGGAGGCAGTCACAGGTGAGCTGGCACAGATGCCATAGTCACGAGGAAGCGGTTGCTGGTTGAGGCAGTGTCAGGTGAGCGGGTACGGAAACCCTAGTGCTGAGGATTCGGTTGCTGGTGGATCAAGTCTCAGGTGAGCTGGCATGGAAGCAATAGTGCCAAGGATGCTGTTTCTGGTGAAGGCAGTCTCAGGTGAGCTGGCACGAAAGCCATAGTTCCGATGAAGAGGTTTCTGGTGGAGGCAGTCAAGGTGAGCTGGCAAGGAAGCTATATTCCCGAGGATTAGGTTTCTGGTGGAGTCAGTCTTAGGTGACCTGGCACGGAAATCATAGTGCCGAGAATGCGGTTTCTAGTGGAGGCAGTCTCCAGTGAACTGGCGCAGAAAATATATTCCCGAGGATGCGCTTTCTGGTAGATGCAGTCTCAGGTGAGCTGGCTCGGAAACCATCGTCCCGAGGATGCGGTTTCTGCTGGAGGCACTCTCAGGTGAGCTGACACGGAAACCATAGTCCCGCGGATGCGGTTTCTGGTGTAGACAGTCTCAGATGAGCTGGCAGAGAAGCCAGAGTCACGAGGATTCTGATTCTGATTCTGATGAAAGCAGTCTCTGTCGATCTGGCACGGAAGCCATAATCCCGAGGATGCTGTTTCTGGTGGAGGAAGTCTCAGGTGAACTGGCACGGAAGATGTAGTCCCGAGTATTCGGTTTCTGGTAGAGCCAGTCCCAGATGTGCTGGCACGGAATCCATAGTTCCGAGGAAGCGGTTTCTGGTAGAGGCAGTCTCAGTTGAGCTGGCACGGAAACCATTGTCTCGAGGATGCGGTTGCTGGTGGAAAAGTTTTGGTCAAAGTTGAATTTATTAACATATTTCCGAAGACATTCCCCCAGCGACGCAGCTTTTCTATCTTTACTGACATTTACATATCCTCCAAACATCCTTGAGACTTTTCCTTCTCATCAACAAATCGCAAGATGCATGACAATTGAGATTACATTCCAAGATCCGTTGTCCCATCAAACGTGACGCCAACAAATATTGTTTATTTTTAACGTTGCCTTAATTTCCCCTTCCATGTTCTCAGAAATACCATTGATTATCTCGCTTTGAATAAACTTGAATGTCCCGAAAATGCTCATTTTTCTTCACGATATCTAAATGAAATCTTAAATAATCACCGTTTTCATCTATTGCTTTACTTATAGCCAGAAAATGACCATTATTGCTTATTCTTTGTTTCCGCTTGTCATCGAAATGGTAATTTGTATTTACTCAACCCCCACAAGATCAGGTTGTGACATATTTTAATGTTAGGAACCCGAGCGCGTACACCCGGGCTAGGAACAAAAAACTGCCAGAGCCTCCGCAAACGTCGATTGCTCTGGCTTCGTTGCGAGCACCGAATTCTCGCTCTGGTGCAATGACCAGGCGCGGCCCGGGCAGCTGTTCCCCATGGCTGGGCAGCTGTCAGTAAAATTTTCCTCAGTTGCGAATCTGTCCTTTGACGGAGCATCCCCTGAGCGCACTCTGTCCAAAAACAGAGACGCAATTGAGAGATGATAAATAACGTGTTAGAAACTACTCGAAAGATTAATTTACACACTCTCGAAATGCTAATTCTTGATAGACTTAATATCAATGCAATAAGTGATCGATCGCTGTAGATCAATTCGTTTTCGGCTAAATGTTTTCAGAGTAATTACGGAATTCACTTGGTTTTGAGATTGTTTGAGTCTTGTCAATGTTGTAATCAAATTGTACAAATCACAGTAGCAGGGTTGTTGTCCATGTCTTCTTATGTTGGCAATATAAGAGACATGGGGAGCCGATCAAATTTGTCCTTACTGCCAACTTTTGATTTGATTTTCAGTACATGATTTAATTTCTCTATTCCAAGGATCATAATATATTTCATATATCATAATATATTTCTAATGAGTATCTGTCTATATTTCTGAGATAATGTATTATGTACACTCCGCCAGGCCGCCCCCTTAAAGTACGTCTTCACGAACACCAAAAGGCTGTAAAACAAAGGGAATTGGAAACATCAGGCGTGGCTGACCGCATATGGAGAGAACCGGGAGATCACCGGCCTTTGTGGGATCAGGTTGAAATCATAGAGAAAGAAAATCATTAGAAAATTCGTAAACTTAAGGAATCAGCACAAAAAATATCATGAGCCGACCAAGCATAAAAATGAATACAATAGGGATTCAGGAATAAGGATTGCCAGAGAAAAGCAATAATAGCAACGAAAATTGCAATATGAGCTCTGGTAAAAATCATAAATGATAACAACAAAAAATTGCAATATGAACACCGGTAAAAATGGTTGCTGAAGACATTAAGTTTATAAGTCCCAGAAATTCATACACAGATGTCTTTAGGACACCTGGCACAATGGATAAAGACATTCGACATTCCAACCACCTGAAGAAGGCCGGAGCGTACAACGGCCGAAACGTTGTGATAAATATGGCAACAAAAATTAGGACAACACTCCGAATAATGTAAATATTTATAATCAGAAAAAATATCATAATCTAATGTGATGTAATATAATATATTTCTAATCATAATATATTTCATATATCATAGTATATTTCTCTTCGAATTCTTTGCAATATATCGGGGAAAAATATAAGAATCTATGGAGGAGTGAAAATGTGAAAAATGTTCTGTTATATTTCTTTTGAATTAACAAGCCTCAGTCTAACAAACATGTAGGCACTTATTTTCTTTTTCACGTACATTTCTTTCAATAATTTTAAATATTTAAAATTAAATTTTAAATAGGATAAATGGATTGACACGTTACCTTTTTAATCACAAAAAATAAACTTTGCTGGTTGCTCCTGTTCCGTCCTGGTCAAGACAAAAATATTGATTGTAGTCACATGACGGGGTCTAAATCTTAAGACGAAATCAAGAATAATTCACATTGGCTAAATCTTTTTAAAGAATATTAAATAGTAAGCTTTTTATGTGACATTAGATTCGCCAGATTTTCTGTCTATACTGTTTAGTATATCATAATAGCAAGAAATAAACCGGAATCAGAAATGAAACAAATTGCATATGATCGACACTATGAGGAAAGCTTTAAGTCCTTTGAACCGGCAAGTCTTTGATCTGATCTTAGCCGCACGTGTTAATACAAACAAAAACGCCTCCGGGGAAAATATGTTTAGTGCGATAATACGGCTTAAAACGGCAACAAAACCTGTGCTTTTCTTTGCCTTGTTGCATCTGACATTCTAATATTTTATTTATTCTTTCATGCTCCCTGCTCAAAGGGAAAATAAAATAAATAAGTAATTATCCACGGATATTTCTTCTTTTTTGCTGAGCAAAAACGGGATTTCTCTATTTACACATATTAAATAATATTGCTTCTTTCCTTTTTAAATAAATTAATTATATATTGCAGAAAAATTCTTTATCCTGGAAAAATTAAGACGTGAAGTACTTTCGCTAAAAACATAGACACTTCGCTCCTGATACACTCTGCTCATATATATAAAGTTTAAATATGAACAGTAATCACCCTTTAATTAAGAAATTAATATTCACAACTCAATCTTTTTTGCGTACGTAGAAACTCCCGTTATTTTAATTGCCAAATATAATATTTCTAAATTAAAAAATACTATAATCCGAGTATAATATACAACTTCGCCAACATTGCGGTAACCAGGTACATACGTTTTTAAAATTCAAATTACGTAACAGTCTGTCAATACACAGCACGTGGAGATTGCGTTGTGCATGAAACGGCAAGGGATAATATGTAAATTTATTAATATATACTTAATAAATCTGTTGTATTACAGCGAGCAGATTTGTTAACGCCATCACTGTATGTGCATATAAAGTCCGTGTGCACTTTAAAAAATGTATAATTTTATTTGTATTGGCGATAGAAATAATCTGTAAAAAATCTTATAAAGTTTAATGTACCTAGTTTTAAGTATAGCTAAAATAACTAATGTGATTTCAGGCTGTAAATAAGTTGGCAAATGTCTTCCGTGAACTGCAAAATCGTATTACTCTTTGTACTGCCAATGATGGAGGACATGTGGAAACTTTAATATAGTTTTAAAAAAAACTTAAAAAATATACATTTACTTCTTTATTTAAAGACATTTTTGATATGTTTAACGTTCGTTTTATAGATACAAGTATTTAAGCAAATGCTCTGTTTTATAATAAACCGTATTAAATAACATTTACCGGTCTGAATGTCCGAGAAATTTTCATAGAAAATTTTCGTTCTCCGACAGGAATCGAACCTGTATCCTATACGGAACCGTCATTTCGCGTGATATGCCGTAACCGTTTATCAAAAATGTCTTTAAATAAATTGTCGGACTCTGTCCAATTGAAAATGTATTTACTTCTTTCTAATCCTTTTTACAATTTTTTTTCTATCGCAAATACAAAGAGAATTATAAATTTTTAAGGTGCACACGAAATTTATGGACACCCTGTATATCTATATATATGTATACATATATATATATATATATATATATATATATATATATATATATATATATATATATATATATATATATATAGGGTGCGGCTGGTATTTGAGGACAGATTTTATGGATTTGTAAAAGACTTGCTGAACTAATGAATATAATTATATTTGATTACAAACAAGTAAACATGACATTTAGCTAAATATTATTTAATTTTATTCAATAAAACCACCACTAGCATCAATAACTGCCTCTACACAAGGTCGAAATCCGTTGCAAGCTCTGATTAATTGGTCCTTATTTATGTCAGACATGTTTATTAACCTTCTAAAAAACGCTCTACACATAATCCTCGAGTGTGCTGATATCTGAAGAGTTAGGAGGCCAAATATTGGGCGTGATGTGGTCGTACAATTGGTCAGCCTTCCATTCTTGGAACTTTGAGAAAACGTGCAATATCCAAATCGTTATGATAAGCCTTTAATGCCACAATCACATGCCTTTTCATTTCATTTGTTATCATAGGGTTTGCCATTCTTGATTTCTGAAAAATAAAAGCATTAGAAGTTAGTGGGAAGCAGAATTAATCTTAAATCTGTATATCCTCAAATACCCGCCGCACCCTGTCTATATATATTATTTTAGGATATTACATCGTAAACATATCGAAAAACGCTACACAATTGGAGTCGTGTTTCGACTTTTTACAAACGCCTGATGAGATACGTTGATTCGCATCGAAACACGACTGCAATTGTAAAGCGTGTTTTCGGCATGCATTTGCTGTAATATCTTATGTTAATCATAGTTATTGATGCGTTAGCGGTAAATAGACACGGTTCCGACACCGAAATAGAATTAAAATTGAGTATCTATCTATGCCAGAGCGCGTGGATGTGTATCTGCGCCTGGCCTCGGATTGTTTATATGGGTGCGTTGGTGTGAACTACAATGCGTCTAACTGTATGTATGTGTGTCTATATGTATGACAGTGTCATCCCGAAAAAACACAGGAGGAAATACCTCCTCCCAACCACAGACATAGCCAAACAAGTATAAATAGGTCCAATTTTTAAAAATAAACAATTTTGATGATCGCAAAAAACACAGGGTCACAAACTCATATCAATACAAGTGAATATAAAAAAAATGTATTTTGTCATCAATTCCTATTTTATATGAGTTTCATTAAAGACGATTGAATAGGGACTGCGCTTAACCTTTTTATTCAATTTTTCTTCTTGGAAGGTGTTTTGCTCTGTAGACATAGAGTGTTTAAAATCTATCCAAATGTTTCATATATGCCAGCGTTTCCGGCTATTCTCTTAGCCATTAAGAAGGTTTTTTGTTTAGTTTCTTTTTTAATTTTTAACTGCACATGTATATTTTCTATCTGATTATCTATAGATAAGATATGATGTTTGATTTTTTTTTTACACACACGGTGTCGGCAATAGAAAAAACTTGAACAAATGTAAGAAAATATATATATGAATATGATACAGTGCTTTTGTTAAACTAATCCAAAAATAAATTTCATGCTTTGATAGATCGGCACAAGGAGAATCGAACCCAATTATTGAATGTGGAATCAAACGTCGTAACCACTCGCCCACTCACACAAAAATCATGATATAGATATATATATATAGAGAGAGATATATATATATATTATTATATATTTATATTTATATATACATATATATTATTATATATTTATATATATATATTATTATATATTTATATATATATATATATTATTATATATTTATATATATATATTATTATATATTTATATATATATATATTATTATATATTTATATATATATATTATTATATATATTTATATATATATATTATTATATATTTATATATATACATATATTATTATATATTTATATATATATATTATATATATATATATTATATATTTATATATATATATATTATTATATATATATATTATATATTTATATATATATATTATTATATATTTATATATATATATTATATATATATATTATATATATATATTATATATTTATATATATATTATTATATATTTATATATATATATTATTATATATTTATATATATATTATATATTTATATATATATATTATTATATATTTATATATATATATATTATTATATATTTATATATATATATATATTATTATATATTTATATATATATATATTACATATTTATATATATATATATATATTATATATTTATATATATATATATTATTACATATTTATATATATATATATATTATTATATATTTATATATATTATTATATATTTATTTATATATATATATATATTATATATTTATATATATATATTATTGTATATTTATATATATATATATATTATTATATATTTATATATATATATTATTATATATTTATATATATATATATATATATATATATATATATATATATATATATATATATATATATATATATAAAGATTAATATATATATATATAAGTATATATATGGTGTTCTAAAATTACATCATTTGTGTACATCAGTAGAATAAATAAAAAAAAGTTAAGCCTTTAAAATCCTCAAACACAATCTTTGTATTCTTGAACAGACCTCTTTATGGCGGCAGCCACAAAACATCTGAAAGATACTTAACGTAAAAGCGTCCCTTTGATGCGACTCATGTTTTCCTCGAAATAAAACCATCAGTAAAGGATCTCAAACATTTGCAAAGCAAAAGTTTATGAGCGCCATATTTTTGTTTCTCTTTCTTTCTTTCTTTTTTTTTATTTTGTTCGTATTATTGGGAATGTTTCCGCGTTTAATACACACTATGATATGTAATGTTTACAAAGCTGATTTTTCTCATTTATCGCTAAATCCTCATCGCTTTATAATATCAAAACGGTCAGAATATTCCGCTGAAAGCAAATACGTAAGGATTTATCTCAGCTACAAAAAATAAGAAAAGAAAAATTGTTAAAATATAGATAATGAGCAGAATGATTGTTGTTGCAATAACCCGTATTGCTTTTTATGTTCTCACACAGAGTCATGTTGATAGAGATTTCGAACAGAACCAGGATGTTTGTATTCTTTTAGAAAAATAATTTTTCCCCTCGTACCTCCGATATATATTCTTCCCATATTTCCCTGAAGGTATTGAAGCTGTTTTCCGTAATGCTGGTTATTTTATTTTATTTATTTATTTATTTAGTTACTTTTCACTCTGTGTTCTTTTTTTTTTTAATATCGCACTTTGAGGGCTGGTTGTAATAAAATAATTTTCGGTCTGTAGCAATGGAACTAAGATTTATATTAATAATAAATAATGCACGATGTTATCGGCAGGTGCGTAATGAAATCTGGCCGCTGTAAAATTTCAAAATCAAACAATTTAAAAATTTATTTATATTATTCGGACTATTATCCTCATCTTTGTCGCCATATTTATTATGTTCATATGTTTATTTAATTCATGTTTAATGGATATCAGTTATCAGTTATCCCCTGTTAAGTTTTCCCTCTGAAACATCCCCACTGCCTTAACGCGGTATTGAACTCACACTCTTTGTGTCCTGTCACTGGAACTAACCAACAACCTCAAGGACACATGGCACAGTGGATAAAGTCGTTGGTTAGATCCAGTGACAGGACCCAAAGAGTGTGAGTTCAATACCCGGTTAAGGCAGGGGAGAATTTTCAGAGGGAAATATTAACAGCGGGTAACTGATAACTGACATCCATTAAACATGGCACGTGGAACTAGAACAGTCTACTCCAGTGAGCGAAATAAAGGGTTCAGTTCGACATTCCAACAACCTGAAGAAGGCCGGAGCGTACAACGTCCGAAACGTTGCAATAAATCTGGCGACAAAGATGAGGACAATAGTCCGAATAATGAAAATAATACCTCATCCCAGAAATATAGACAGAAATTGAATACACTTCAAATGTTACCCTGAAATCTGAAGAAGCAATGGGATGGCGAATGATGCATTCCAAAACCTTAGAAGAGTATTAAAAGAGAAAAACTTCGTCAGAAACAAAGAAAAAAATACTGAAGCCTTACGTGATATCTGTCCTCTGATATGGCAGTGAGTACTGAACAGTCTCTTGAAAGACGAGGAAAAATTTTGAGGCAAAAGGAATGTTGCTCTACAGAAGACTGCTGATCATGGACCGAACATGTGAGCAATGACGAAGCTTTAGAGAAAATGGAAACAGAAATGAAATATATACTTAGCACAGCTGGAATGTCTGGGGCACATAAGAGGAAGGTGAGCTTGGAAAATATGATACTCATGAAAACTGCGCATAAAATTCTTGATGAACTTGAGCAAATGGATGGCGGAAAAGGTTTTGAAAAAATCATGGAAAGACAAAATTTAGTAAGAGCTGCAAAGGACAATAAATTGTGAAGACGCAAGGTCGCCTACCTCGCGAGGGAACACGACAAATAAAGAAAAAGTATGTTATGCTAATGGAGTAGTCCATTTATTTACCGCGAGGGAGAAATAATATTATTTAAATCTTACAGCAGTCAGTTTTCAATCCGCACCTGAAGATTGAATGGTGCATGAAACTCAGAGTCATTGTACCGGTAAGGATCAAAATGTATATGTATTAGTAACACACACACACACACACACACACACACATAGATAGATAGATATTTTATCCAAGAGATCCAGGAACTACCTACCAAAGTTTCACCAAAGTAATATTCAGAGGTAAGCAAATGATAAAGATGTTAGGACAAAGTAACAATTTTATTGGTAAAAACAAACACTAAAAACTATAATTAGCAGAAAATCATAAAAATTTTTAAAAAATAAATGTCTGTTGTTTTATTCCAGTAACCAGGTTTTCTTAGGTTTACACCCATTAAGTATTTTCGATCTTTGGTTGAGTAACATGTCGGGGTGGCTAAAATTAGCTATGGCTATTTTTTTCCTCGATGCATAGATATAAATATATATAGCCGCGGGCGAGGCGCCTCTGTCTAATTGTTTGGGTGTCTATGTCGCACAAAGTTGTCCCCAAAATCAAATTCACATGAATGGACTCGTCAATCTCTTCGCTTTCAACTCACCTTCACCGCCACAGGTACCATCCTGTTTTGGAGAACTTGCCAGCTGCAAAAAGGCTACACGGAGGCGCAACATGACGCTTCAAGGATCAGTTGACAACATGCCTAACACTGGACACCATCGATCCTGAGATCTGGGAAATCATGTAGAGGATCTGTGACGTAGTGTCAAGAGGGCCCGACTCACCCAGTCTCGGCCACGATTCATACTCCACTGTGGCTCATGCTCACAACTCTTCGGGTATAGGCTGGTCATTCACAGCCATTCCCATCACTGCATGGGTGGTTTGGGTATAAGGAAGATGAAACTGCCCATAATGCCAAGCATAAGTTTTTCCCATGAAAGTTTCAGCGTGGATTCCACGCTGATTTAAACGATTTTCTTTGCTTCTTATGCGCTTTCTTTCTTTATGATGTGAGTGATCATTGCTCTAAACCATTTCGTGTCATTTACTGCTTTGTCTAGGTTAGGTTAGAGTGAACTATGTTGTCTCGAAGTATCACTATTCCAATGTCTTACAGTAATCGTTTGACTCGACTCTGTCTCTGACTGACTCGGACTCTGAACCTGAACTCTGTCTCACTGCTCCCTCAGGCGCAGTATTTAGCATGTACGGAATAGTCCATTATTCTTATGGGTAAGTTCCCATAACAGATTGTATATAAACTTTTCTTTGTTTTTTGTTTATTTTTTGTTATTCTCTTGTTCCTTAATACTTTCTTGTTACTCACATACAGTTGTGGCAGCCTAAATTTCCCAGAACCGGTTCTATAAAGGCAGGTGATCTTTCGGAAGCTATTCTTATTATTTTATTTTCAATCTGAGAATGGGAAGAAATAATATCAAAAAGAATGAAACCATTTTGAAAATTTAATAGAAAACATTTATTTATTAAGATATTTCCAGGGTGAAATTCTGTTCTCATCTGTCTGTTCAGAAGTAGGATGCTTTTTGACTCTAGTGTCATCAGCAGTATTATGGTTCCTTAGCCACATTCAAACCGAATCGCTGCAGTCCCTATGATCAAATGCAAGACCTATTAAATTTATGGCTAGAAGATTTCCCACATTTCTTTACTAGCGTAGCGTTGCTAAAATATTACGTAGACTATCGGCTATTAACGTATAAGATTATTTCCGGATATTCCAACAACTGGTTTGCTAAGCTTTTATAATTTTAAGAATTGCTTCGCACGAACAGGTAGGATGCTAACACTTCTGACATGTAATTTCAATATTCGTCGGTAGATCCATATCTCTGTCGTTTCGATTACCTATTTTTATCTTTGAAGAGATAATCCAGAATTCACCGCCAAGGTGACTTGATATTGATTAGAAGTCCAGTACTTATTTCCTTGACGGTAGCGAAATTTTCCAATCACTTGATAGCTTGCCAATTTACTGAATAAGCAACTTTATCTATTTAACTCTACTTTCGGCTTTCTGTGTAACATTTTTCGTCGCTTCTTATGACACTGCCAAGTTAAATTTCTAGCATGGACAAAAATCAGCATTAAAATTTAGAGACGTACTGTCATTTACATAATATTCTACGGAACATTGGTATGATTATAGCCCTTATATATTAGCCTTATCGGAATTTGAATATCTGTATCATTCTACTCTATTTCTCCTAACCAAACCTCACGTCAAAATATTCGTTAAAATTTCATGACATTTTTATGTAAAGTTACTTATAGCCGAATACTATTGTTGCCTTATCCGAGTTCATAAATATCTACATGGCCTTCTGGGTGACTAAATAATTTCTACCCTAGAATTCCATTCTCACAAATGAAACGCATCTCTATCGCAATCCTGTCGCTTCTCTATCGATATTTCCATTACAAATGTTCTGACATGGTATATGCTTTAGTCCTACCAGTATGAATTCATATCTACTCCCCCAGCTATGGAATATTTCGTAAGATGTCTATCCGGAAAAGTAATTTAAAAAATATATTCCTATAATAAAGAATTATGATTTGGCTTGGTTTCGTTTGTTTAACGGTATATCAACTCTTTATGGGTCATTTAATGCAGGAATTTTATTTCTTGTTAGCACGAGCGATTTCTTTTCCAAAAATATGTATTGCTGGCAATTTTATCCAATGTAATACTAGTATTTTTTTATTATGAAAATCAAAATGTATTGCTGGTAAATTTTGTTTACTATGAAAATGTATTGCTGGTGTATTTTTTACTATGAAAATGCATTGCTAGGAAATTCATTTTACTATGAAAATGTATTGCTGGTATTTTTTTCTATGAAAATGTATTGCTGGTAAATTTTGTTTACTACGAAAATGTATTGCTGGTGTATTTTTTACTATGAAAATGCATTGCTAGGAAATTCATTTTACTATGAAAATGTATTGCTGGTATTTTTTTCTATGAAAATGTATTGCTGGTAAATTTTGTTTACTATGAAAATGTATTGCTGGTGTATTTTTCACTATGAAAATACATTGCTAGGAAATTCATTTTACTATGAAAATGTATTGCTGGTATTTTTTCTATGAAAATGTATTGCTGGTAAATTTTGTTTACTATGAAAATGTATTGCTGGTGTATTTTTTACTATGAAAATGCATTGCTAGGAAATTTATTTTACTATGAAAATGTATTGCTGGTATTTTTTTCGATGAAAATGTATTGCTGGTAAATTTTGTTTACTATGAAAACGTATTGCTGGTGTATTTTTTACTATGAAAATGCATTGCTAGGAAATTCATTTTACTATGAAAGTCTATTGCTGGTACTTTTTTCTATGAAAATGTATTGCTGGTAAATTTTGTTTACTATGAAAATGTATTGCTGGTGTATTTTTTACTACGAAAATGCATTGCTAGGAAATTCATTTTACTATAAAAATGTATTGCTGGTATTTTTTTCTATGAAAATGTATTGCTGGTATTGTTTTCTATGAAAATGTATTGCTGGTAAATTTTGTTTACTATGAAAACGTATTGCTGGGTTATTTTTTACTATGAAAATGCATTGCTAGGAAATTCATTTTACTATGAAAATGTATTGCTGGTATTTTTTTCTATGAAAATGTATTGCTGGTAAATTTTGTTTACTATGAAAATGTATTGCTGGTGTATTTTTTACTATGAAAATGCATTGCTAGGAAATTCATTTTAATATGAAAATGTATTGCTGGTATTTTTTCTATGAAAATGTATTGCTTGTAAATTTTGTTTACTATGAAAATGTATTGCTGGTGTATTTTTTACTATGAAAATGCATTGCTAGGAAATTCATTTTACTATGAATATCTATTGCTGGTATTTTTTTCTATGAAAATGTATTGCTGGTAAATTTTGTTTACTATGAAAATGTATTGCTGATGTATTTTTTACTATGAAAATGCATTGCTAGGAAATTCATTTTACTATGAAATGTATTGTTGGTATTGTTTTCTATGAAAATGTATTGCTGGTAAATTTTGTTTACTATTAAAACGTATTGCTGGTGTATTTTTTACTATGAAAATGCATTGCTAGGAAATTCATTTTACTATGAAAATGTATTGCTGGTATTTTTTTCTATGAAAATGTATAGCTGGTAAATTTTGTTTACTATGAAAATGTATTTCTGGTGTATTTTTTACTATGAAAATGCATTGCTAGGAAATTCATTTTACTATGAAAATATATTGCTGGTATTTTTTCTATGAAAATGTATTGCTGGTAAATTTTGTTTATTATGAAAACGTATTGCTGGTGTATTTTTTACTATGAAAATGCATTGCTAGGAAATTCATTTTACTATGAAAATGTATTGCTGGTATTTTTTTCTATGAAAATGTATTGCTGGTAAATTTTGTTTACTATGAAAATGTATTGCTGATGTATTTTCTACTATGAAAATGCATTGCTAGGAAATTCATTTTACGATGAAAATGTATTGCTGGTATTGTTTTCTATGAAAATGTATTGCTGGTAAATTTTGTTTACTATGAAAACGTATTGCTGGTGTATTTTTTACTATGAAAATGCATTGCTAGGAAATTAATTTTACTATGAAAATGTATTGCTGGTATTTTTTTCTATGAAAATGTATAGCTGGTAAATTTTGTTTACTATGAAAATGTATTACTGGTGTATTTTTTACTATGAAAATGCATTGCTAGGAAATTCATTTTACTATGAAAATGTATTGCTGGTATTGTTTTCTATGAAAATGTATTGCTGGTAAATTTTGTTTACTATGAAAACGTATTGCTGGTGTATTTTTTACAATGAAAATGCATTGCTAGGAAATTCATTTTACTATGAAAATGTATTGCTCGTATTTTTTTCTATGAAAATGTATTGCTGGTAAATTTTGTTTACTATGAAAATGTATTGCTGATGTATTTTCTACTATGAAAATGCATTGCTAGGAAATTCATTTTACGATGAAAATGTATTGCTGGTATTGTTTTCTATGAAAATGTATTGCTGGTAAATTTTGTTTACTATGAAAATGTATTGCTGGTGTATTTTTTACTATGAAAATGCATTGCTAGGAAATTTATTTTACTATGAAAATGTATTGCTGGTATTTTTTCTATGAAAATGTATTGCTGTTAAATTTTGTTTACTATGAAAATGTATTGCTGGTGTATTTTTTACTATGAAAATGCATTGCTAGGAAATTCATTTTACTATAAAAATGTATTGCTGGTATTTTTTTCTATGAAAATGTATTGCTGGCAAATTTTGTTTACTATGAAAACGTATTGCTGGTGTATTTTTTACTATGAAAATGCATTGCTAGGAAATTCATTTTACTATGAAAATGTATTGCTGGTATTTTTTTCTATGAAAATGTATTGCTGGTAAATTTTGTTTACTATGAAAATGTATTGCTGGTGTTTTTTTTACTATGAAAATGCATTGCTAGGAAATTTATTTTACTATGAAAATCTATTGCTGGTATTTTTTTCTATGAAAATGTATTGCTGGTAAATTTTGTTTACTATGAAAACGTATTGCTGGTGTATTTTTTACTATGAAAATGCATTGCTAGGAAATTCATTTTACTATGAAACTCTATTGCTTGAATTTTTTTCTATGAAAATGTATTGCTGGTAAATTTTGTTTACTATGAAAATGTATTGCTGGTGTATTTTTTACTATGAAAATGCATTGCTAGGAAATTCATTTTACTATGAAAATGTATTGCTGGTATTTTTTTCTATGAAAATGTATTGCTGGTAAATTTTGTTTACTATGAAAATGTATTGCTGGTGTATTTTTTACTATGAAAATGCATTGCTAGGAAATTCATTTTACTATGAAAATCTATTGCTGGTATTTTTTTTCTATGAAAATGTATTGCTGGTAAATTTTGTTTACTATGAAAACGTATTGCTGGTGTATTTTTTACTATGAAAATGCATTGCTAGGAAATTCATTTTACTATGAAAATGTATTGCTGGTATTTTTTTCTATGAAAATGTATTGCTGGTAAATTTTGTTTACTATGAAAATGTATTGCTGGTGTTTTTTTTACTATGAAAATGCATTGCTAGGAAATTTATTTTACTATGAAAATCTATTGCTGGTATTTTTTTCTATGAAAATGTATTGCTGGTAAATTTTGTTTACTATGAAAACGTATTGCTGGTGTATTTTTTACTATGAAAATGCATTGCTAGGAAATTCATTTTACTATGAAACTCTATTGCTTGTATTTTTTTCTATGAAAATGTATTGCTGGTAAATTTTGTTTACTATGAAAATGTATTGCTGGTGTATTTTTCACTATGAAAATGCATTGCTAGGAAATTCATTTTACTATGAAAATGTATTGCTGGTATTTTTTTCTATGAAAATGTATTGCTGGTAAATTTTGTTTACTATGAAAATGTATTGCTGGTGTATTTTTTACTATGAAAATGCATTGCTAGGAAATTCATTTTACTATGAAAATCTATTGCTGGTATTGTTTTCTATGAAAATGTATTGCTGGTAAATTTTGTTTACTATGAAAACGTATTGCTGGTGTATTTTTTACTATGAAAATGCATTGCTAGGAAATTCATTTTACTATGAAACTCTATTGCTTGTATTTTTTTCTATGAAAATGTATTGCTGGTAAATTTTGTTTACTATGAAAATGTATTGCTGGTGTATTTTTTACTATGAAAATGCATTGCTAGGAAATTCATTTTACTATGAAAATGTATTGCTGGTATTTTTTTCTATGAAAATGTATTGCTGGTAAATTTTGTTTACTATGAAAACGTATTGCTGGTGTATTTTTTACTATGAAAATGCATTGCTAGGAAATTCATTTTACTATGAAACTCTATTGCTTGTATTTTTTTCTATGAAAATGTATTGCTGGTAAATTTTGTTTACTATGAAAATGTATTGCTGGTGTATTTTTCACTATGAAAATGCATTGCTAGGAAATTCATTTTACTATGAAAATGTATTGCTGGTATTTTTTTCTATGAAAATGTATTGCTGGTAAATTTTGTTTACTATGAAAATGTATTGCTGGTGTATTTTTTACTATGAAAATGCATTGCTAGGAAATTCATTTTACTATGAAAATCTATTGCTGGTATTGTTTTCTATGAAAATGTATTGCTGGTAAATTTTGTTTACTATGAAAACGTATTGCTGGTGTATTTTTTACTATGAAAATGCATTGCTAGGAAATTCATTTTACTATGAAACTCTATTGCTTGTATTTTTTTCTATGAAAATGTATTGCTGGTAAATTTTGTTTACTATGAAAATGTATTGCTGGTGTATTTTTTACTATGAAAATGCATTGCTAGGAAATTCATTTTACTATGAAAATGTATTGCTGGTATTTTTTTCTATGAAAATGTATTGCTGGTAAATTTTGTTTACTATGAAAATGTATTGCTGGTGTATTTTTTACTATGAAAATGCATTGCTAGGAAATTCATTTTACTATGAAAATCTATTGCTGGTATTTTTTTCTATGAAAATGTATTGCTGGTAAATTTTGTTTACTATGAAAACGTATTGCTGGTGTATTTTTTACTATGAAAATGCATTGCTAGGAAATTCATTTTACTATGAAAATGTATTGCTGGTATTTTTTTCTATGAAAATGTATTGCTGGTAAATTTTTTTTACTATGAAAATGTATTGCTGGTGTATTTTTTACTATGAAAATGCATTGCTAGGAAATTCATTTTACTATGAAAATCTATTGCTGGTATTGTTTTCTATGAAAATGTATTGCTGGTAAATTTTGTTTACTATGAAAACGTATTGCTGGTGTATTTTTTACTATGAAAATGCATTGCTAGGAAATTCATTTTACTGTGAAAATGTATTGCTGGTATTTTTTTCTATGAAAATGTATTGCTGGTAAATTTTGTTTACTATGAAAATGTATTGCTGATGTATTTTCTACTATGAAAATGCATTGCTAGGAAATTCATTTTACGATGAAAATGTATTGCTGGTATTGTTTTCTATGAAAATGTATTGTTGGTAAATTTTGTTTACTATGAAAACGTATTGCTGGTGTATTTTTTACTATGAAAATGCATTGCTAGGAAATTCATTTTACTATGAAAATGTATTGCTGGTATTTTTTTCTATGAAAATGTATAGCTGGTAAATTTTGTTTACTATGAAAATGTATTGCTGATGTATTTTTTACTATGAAAATGCATTGCTAGGAAATTCATTTTACTATGAAAATGTATTGCTGGTATTGTTTTCTATGAAAATGTATAGCTGGTAAATTTTGTTTACTATGAAAATGTATTACTGGTGTATTTTTTACTATGAAAATGCATTGCTAGGAAATTCATTTTACTATGAAAATGTATTGCTGGTATTGTTTTCTATGAAAATGTATTGCTGGTAAATTTTGTTTACTATGAAAACGTATTGCTGGTGTATTTTTTACAATGAAAATGCATTGCTAGGAAATTCATTTTACTATGAAAATGTATTGCTTGTATTTTTTTCTATGAAAATGTATTGCTGGTAAATTTTGTTTACTATGAAAATGTATTGCTGATGTATTTTCTACTATGAAAATGCATTGCTAGGAAATTCATTTTACGATGAAAATGTATTGCTGGTATTGTTTTCTATGAAAATGTATTGCTGGTAAATTTTGTTTACTATGAAAATGTATTGCTGGTGTATTTTTTACTATGAAAATGCATTGCTAGGAAATTTATTTTACTATGAAAATGTATTGCTGGTATTTTTTCTATGAAAATGTATTGCTGTTAAATTTTGTTTACTATGAAAATGTATTGCTGGTGTATTTTTTACTATGAAAATGCATTGCTAGGAAATTCATTTTACTATAAAAATGTATTGCTGGTATTTTTTTCTATGAAAATGTATTGCTGGTAAATTTTGTTTACTATGAAAACGTATTGCTGGTGTATTTTTTACTATGAAAATGCATTGCTAGGAAATTCATTTTACTATGAAAATGTATTGCTGGTATTTTTTTCTATGAAAATGTATTGCTGGTAAATTTTGTTTACTATGAAAATGTATTGCTGGTGTTTTTTTTACTATGAAAATGCATTGCTAGGAAATTTATTTTACTATGAAAATCTATTGCTGGTATTTTTTTCTATGAAAATGTATTGCTGGTAAATTTTGTTTACTATGAAAACGTATTGCTGGTGTATTTTTTACTATGAAAATGCATTGCTAGGAAATTCATTTTACTATGAAACTCAATTGCTTGAATTTTTTTCTATGAAAATGTATTGCTGGTAAATTTTGTTTACTATGAAAATGTATTGCTGGTGTATTTTTTACTATGAAAATGCATTGCTAGGAAATTCATTTTACTATGAAAATGTATTGCTGGTATTTTTTTCTATGAAAATGTATTGCTGGTAAATTTTGTTTACTATGAAAATGTATTGCTGGTGTATTTTTTACTATGAAAATGCATTGCTAGGAAATTCATTTTACTATGAAAATCTATTGCTGGTATTTTTTTTCTATGAAAATGTATTGCTGGTAAATTTTGTTTACTATGAAAACATATTGCTGGTGTATTTTTTACTATGAAAATGCATTGCTAGGAAATTCATTTTACTATGAAAATGTATTGCTGGTATTTTTTTCTATGAAAATGTATTGCTGGTAAATTTTGTTTACTATGAAAATGTATTGCTGGTGTTTTTTTTACTATGAAAATGCATTGCTAGGAAATTTATTTTACTATGAAAATCTATTGCTGGTATTTTTTTCTATGAAAATGTATTGCTGGTAAATTTTGTTTACTATGAAAACGTATTGCTGGTGTATTTTTTACTATGAAAATGCATTGCTAGGAAATTCATTTTACTATGAAACTCTATTGCTTGTATTTTTTTCTATGAAAATGTATTGCTGGTAAATTTTGTTTACTATGAAAATGTATTGCTGGTGTATTTTTTACTATGAAAATGCATTGCTAGGAAATTCATTTTACTATGAAAATGTATTGCTGGTATTTTTTTCTATGAAAATGTATTGCTGGTAAATTTTGTTTACTATGAAAATGTATTGCTGGTGTATTTTTTACTATGAAAATGCATTGCTAGGAAATTCATTTTACTATGAAAATCTATTGCTGGTATTTTTTTCTATGAAAATGTATTGCTGGTAAATTTTGTTTACTATGAAAACGTATTGCTGGTGTATTTTTTACTATGAAAATGCATTGCTAGGAAATTCATTTTACTATGAAAATGTATTGCTGGTATTTTTTTCTATGAAAATGTATTGCTGGTAAATTTTGTTTACTATGAAAATGTATTGCTGGTGTATTTTTTACTATGAAAATGCATTGCTAGGAAATTCATTTTACTATGAAAATCTATTGCTGGTATTGTTTTCTATGAAAATGTATTGCTGGTAAATTTTGTTTACTATGAAAACGTATTGCTGGTGTATTTTTTACTATGAAAATGCATTGCTAGGAAATTCATATTACTATGAAAATCTATTGCTGGTATTTTTTTCTATGAAAATGTATTGCTGGTAAATTTTGTTTACTATGAAAATGTAATGCTGGTGTTTTTTTTACTATGAAAATGCATTGCTAGGAAATTCATTTTACTATGAAAATCTATTGCTGGTATTTTTTTCTATGAAAATGTATTGCTGGTAAATTTTGTTTACTATGAAAACGTATTGCTGGTGTATTTTTTACTATGAAAATGCATTGCTAGGAAATTCATTTTACTATGAAAATGTATTGCTGGTATTTTTTTCTATGAAAATGTATTGCTGGTAAATTTTTTTTACTATGAAAATGTATTGCTGGTGTATTTTTTACTATGAAAATGCATTGCTAGGAAATTCATTTTACTATGAAAATCTATTGCTGGTATTGTTTTCTATGAAAATGTATTGCTGGTAAATTTTGTTTACTATGAAAACGTATTGCTGGTGTATTTTTTACTATGAAAATGCATTGCTAGGAAATTCATTTTACTGTGAAAATGTATTGCTGGTATTTTTTTCTATGAAAATGTATTGCTGGTAAATTTTGTTTACTATGAAAATGTATTGCTGATGTATTTTCTACTATGAAAATGCATTGCTAGGAAATTCATTTTACTATGAAAATGTATTGCTGGTATTGTTTTCTATGAAAATGTATTGCTGGTAAATTTTGTTTACTATGAAAACGTATTGCTGGTGTATTTTTTACTATGAAAATGCATTACTAGGAAATTCATTTTACTATGAAAATGTATTGCTGGTATTTTTTTCTATGAAAATGTATAGCTGGTAAATTTTGTTTACTATGAAAATGTATTGCTGATGTATTTTTTACTATGAAAATGCATTGCTAGGAAATTCATTTTACTATGAAAATGTATTGCTGGTATTGTTTTCTATGAAAATGTATAGCTGGTAAATTTTGTTTACTATGAAAATGTATTACTGGTGTATTTTTTACTATGAAAATGCATTGCTAGGAAATTCATTTTACTATGAAAATGTATTGCTGGTATTGTTTTCTATGAAAATGTATTGCTGGTAAATTTTGTTTACTATGAAAACGTATTGCTGGTGTATTTTTTACAATGAAAATGCATTGCTAGGAAATTCATTTTACTATGAAAATGTATTGCTTGTATTTTTTTCTATGAAAATGTATTGCTGGTAAATTTTGTTTACTATGAAAATGTATTGCTGATGTATTTTCTACTATGAAAATGCATTGCTAGGAAATTCATTTTACGATGAAAATGTATTGCTGGTATTGTTTTCTATGAAAATGTATTGCTGGTAAATTTTGTTTACTATGAAAATGTATTGCTGGTGTATTTTTTACTATGAAAATGCATTGCTAGGAAATTTATTTTACTATGAAAATGTATTGCTGGTATTTTTTCTATGAAAATGTATTGCTGTTAAATTTTGTTTACTATGAAAATGTATTGCTGGTGTATTTTTTACTATGAAAATGCATTGCTAGGAAATTCATTTTACTATAAAAATGTATTGCTGGTATTTTTTTCTATGAAAATGTATTGCTGGTAAATTTTGTTTACTATGAAAACGTATTGCTGGTGTATTTTTACTATGAAAATGCATTGCTAGGAAATTCATTTTACTATGAAAATGTATTGCTGGTATTTTTTTCTATGAAAATGTATTGCTGGTAAATTTTGTTTACTATGAAAATGTATTGCTGGTGTTTTTTTTACTATGAAAATGCATTGCTAGGAAATATATTTTACTATGAAAATCTATTGCTGGTATTTTTTCTATGAAAATGTATTGCTGGTAAATTTTGTTTACTATGAAAACGTATTGCTGGTGTATTTTTTACTATGAAAATGCATTGCTAGGAAATTCATTTTACTATGAAACTCTATTGCTTGAATTTTTTTCTATGAAAATGTATTGCTGGTAAATTTTGTTTACTATGAAAATGTATTGCTGGTGTATTTTTTACTATGAAAATGCATTGCTAGGAAATTCATTTTACTATGAAAATGTATTGCTGGTATTTTTTTCTATGAAAATGTATTGCTGGTAAATTTTGTTTACTATGAAAATGTATTGCTGGTGTTTTTTTTACTATGAAAATGCATTGCTAGGAAATTTATTTTACTATGAAAATCTATTGCTGGTATTTTTTTCTATGAAAATGTATTGCTGGTAAATTTTGTTTACTATGAAAACGTATTGCTGGTGTATTTTTTACTATGAAAATGCATTGCTAGGAAATTCATTTTACTATGAAACTCTATTGCTTGTATTTTTTTCTATGAAAATGTATTGCTGGTAAATTTTGTTTACTATGAAAATGTATTGCTGGTGTATTTTTTACTATGAAAATGCATTGCTAGGAAATTCATTTTACTATGAAAATGTATTGCTGGTATTTTTTTCTATGAAAATGTATTGCTGGTAAATTTTGTTTACTATGAAAATGTATTGCTGGTGTAATTTTTACTATGAAAATGCATTGCTAGGAAATTCATTTTACTATGAAAATCTATTGCTGGTATTTTTTTCTATGAAAATGTATTGCTGGTAAATTTTGTTTACTATGAAAACGTATTGCTGGTGTATTTTTTACTATGAAAATGCATTGCTAGGAAATTCATTTTACTATGAAAATGTATTGCTGGTATTTTTTTCTATGAAAATGTATTGCTGGTAAATTTTGTTTACTATGAAAATGTATTGCTGGTGTATTTTTTACTATGAAAATGCATTGCTAGGAAATTCATTTTACTATGAAAATCTATTGCTGGTATTGTTTTCTATGAAAATGTATTGCTGGTAAATTTTGTTTACTATGAAAACGTATTGCTGGTGTATTTTTTACTATGAAAATGCATTGCTAGGAAATTCATTTTACTGTGAAAATGTATTGCTGGTATTGTTTTCTATGAAAATGTATTGCTGGTAAATTTTGTTTACTATGAAAACGTATTGCTGGTGTATTTTTTACTATGAAAATGCATTGCTAGGAAATTCATATTACTATGAAAATCTATTGCTGGTATTTTTTTCTATGAAAATGTATTGCTGGTAAATTTTGTTTACTATGAAAATGTAATGCTGGTGTTTTTTTTACTATGAAAATGCATTGCTAGGAAATTTATTTTACTATGAAAATCTATTGCTGGTATTTTTTTCTATGAAAATGTATTGCTGGTAAATTTTGTTTACTATGAAAATGTATTGCTGGTGTATTTTTTACTATGAAAATGCATTGCTAGGAAATTCATTTTACTATGAAAATCTATTGCTGGTATTTTTTTCTATGAAAATGTATTGCTGGTAAATTTTGTTTACTATGAAAATGTATTGCTGGTGTATTTTTTACTATGAAAATGCATTGCTAGGAAATTCATTTTACTATGAAAATCTATTGCTGGTATTTTTTTCTATGAAAATGTATTGCTGGTAAATTTTGTTTACTATGAAAACGTATTTCTGGTGTATTTTTTACTATGAAAATGCATTGCTAGGAAATTCATTTTACTATGAAAATGTATTGCTGGTATTTTTTTCTATGAAAATGTATTGCTGGTAAATTTTGTTTACTATGAAAATGTATTGCTGGTGTATTTTTTACTATGAAAATGCATTGCTAGGAAATTCATTTTACTATGAAAATCTATTGCTGGTATTGTTTTCTATGAAAATGTATTGCTGGTAAATTTTGTTTACTATGAAAACGTATTGCTGGTGTATTTTTTACTATGAAAATGCATTGCTAGGAAATTCATTTTACTGTGAAAATGTATTGCTGGTATTTTTTTCTATGAAAATGTATTGCTGGTAAATTTTGTTTACTATGAAAATGTATTGCTGATATATTTTCTACTATGAAAATGCATTGCTAGGAAATTCATTTTACGATGAAAATGTATTGCTGGTATTGTTTTCTATGAAAATGTATTGTTGGTAAATTTTGTTTACTATGAAAACGTATTGCTGGTGTATTTTTTACTATGAAAATGCATTGCTAGGAAATTAATTTTACTATGAAAATGTATTGCTGGTATTTTTTTCTATGAAAATGTATAGCTGGTAAATTTTGTTTACTATGAAAATGTATTGCTGATGTATTTTTTACTATGAAAATGCATTGCTAGGAAATTCATTTTACTATGAAAATGTATTGCTGGTATTGTTTTCTATGAAAATGTATTGCTGGTAAATTTTGTTTACTATGAAAACGTATTGCTGGTGTATTTTTTACTATGAAAATGCATTGCTAGGAAATTCATATTACTATGAAAATCTATTGCTGGTATTTTTTTCTATGAAAATGTATTGCTGGTAAATTTTGTTTACTATGAAAATGTAATGCTGGTGTTTTTTTTACTATGAAAATGCATTGCTAGGAAATTTATTTTACTATGAAAATCTATTGCTGGTATTTTTTTCTATGAAAATGTATTGCTGGTAAATTTTGTTTACTATGAAAACGTATTGCTGGTGTATTTTTTACTATGAAAATGCACTACTAGGAAATTCATTTTACTATGAAACTCTATTGCTTGTATTTTTTTCTATGAAAATGTATTGCTGGTAAATTTTGTTTACTATGAAAATGTATTGCTGGTGTATTTTTTACTATGAAAATGCATTGCTAGGAAATTCATTTTACTATGAAAATGTATTGCTGGTATTTTTTTCTATGAAAATGTATTGCTGGTAAATTTTGTTTACTATGAAAATGTATTGCTGGCGTATTTTTTACTATGAAAATGCATTGCTAGGAAATTTATTTTACTATGAAAATCTATTGCTGGTATTTTTTTCTATGAAAATGTATTGCTGGTAAATTTTGTTTACTATGATAATGTATTGCTGGTGTATTTTTTACTATGAAAATGCATTGCTAGGAAATTCATTTTACTATGAAAATGTATTGCTGGTATCGTTTTCTATGAAAATGTATTGCTGGTAAATTTTGTTTACTATGAAAATGTATTGCTGGTGTATTTTTTACTATGAAAATGCATTGCTAGGAAATTCATTTTACTATGAAAATGTATTGCTGGTATTTTTTTCTATGAAAATGTATTGCTGGTAAATTTTGTTTACTATGAAAATGTATTGCTGGTGTATTTTTTACTATGAAAATGCATTGCTAGGAAATTCATTTTACTATGAAAATCTATTGCTGGTATTTTTTTCTATGAAAATGTATTGCTGGTAAATTTTGTTTACTATGAAAATGTATTTCTGGTGTATTTTTTACTATGAAAATGCATTGCTAGGAAATTCATTTTACTATGAAAATATATTGCTGGTATTTTTTCTATGAAAATGTATTGCTAGTAAATTTTGTTTACTATGAAAACGTATTGCTGGTGTATTTTTTACAATGAAAATGCATTGCTAGGAAATTCATTTTACTATGAAAATGTATTGCTGGTATTTTTTTCTATGAAAATGTATTGCTGGTAAATTTTGTTTACTATGAAAATGTATTGCTGATGTATTTTCTACTATGAAAATGCATTGCTAGGAAATTCATTTTACGATGAAAATGTATTGCTGGTATTGTTTTCTATGAAAATGTATTGCTGGTAAATTTTGTTTACTATGAAAACGTATTGCTGGTGTATTTTTTACTATGAAAATGCATTGCTAGGAAATTAATTTTACTATGAAAATGTATTGCTGGTATTTTTTTCTATGAAAATGTATAGCTGGTAAATTTTGTTTACTATGAAAATGTATTACTGGTGTATTTTTTACTATGAAAATGCATTGCTGGGAAATTCATTTTACTATGAAAATGTATTGCTGGTATTGTTTTCTATGAAAATGTATTGCTGGTAAATTTTGTTTACTATGAAAACGTATTGCTGGTGTATTTTTTACAATGAAAATGCATTGCTAGGAAATTCATTTTACTATGAAAATGTATTGCTTGTATTTTTTTCTATGAAAATGTATTGCTGGTAAATTTTGTTTACTATGAAAATGTATTGCTGATGTATTTTCTACTATGAAAATGCATTGCTAGGAAATTCATTTTACGATGAAAATGTATTGCTGGTATTGTTTTCTATGAAAATGTATTGCTGGTAAATTTTGTTTACTATGAAAACGTATTGCTGGTGTATTTTTTACTATGAAAATGCATTGCTAGGAAATTTATTTTACTATGAAAATGTATTGCTGGTATTTTTTCTATGAAAATGTATTGCTGTTAAATTTTGTTTACTATGAAAATGTATTGCTGGTGTATTTTTTACTATGAAAATGCATTGCTAGGAAATTCATTTTACTATAAAAATGTATTGCTGGTATTTTTTTCTATGAAAATGTATTGCTGGTAAATTTTGTTTACTATGAAAACGTATTGCTGGTGTATTTTTTACTATGAAAATGCATTGCTAGGAAATTCATTTTACTATGAAAATGTATTGCTGGTATTTTTTTCTATGAAAATGTATTGCTGGTAAATTTTGTTTACTATGAAAATGTATTGCTGGTGTTTTTTTTACTATGAAAATGCATTGCTAGGAAATTTATTTTACTATGAAAATCTATTGCTGGTATTTTTTTCTATGAAAATGTATTGCTGGTAAATTTTGTTTACTATGAAAACGTATTGCTGGTGTATTTTTTACTATGAAAATGCATTGCTAGGAAATTCATTTTACTATGAAACTCTATTGCTTGTATTTTTTTCTATGAAAATGTATTGCTGGTAAATTTTGTTTACTATGAAAATGTATTGCTGGTGTATTTTTTACTATGAAAATGCATTGCTAGGAAATTCATTTTACTATGAAAATGTATTGCTGGTATTTTTTTCTATGAAAATGTATTGCTGGTAAATTTTGTTTACTATGAAAATGTATTGCTGGTGTATTTTTTACTATGAAAATGCATTGCTAGGAAATTCATTTTACTATGAAAATCTATTGCTGGTATTTTTTTCTATGAAAATGTATTGCTGGTAAATTTTGTTTACTATGAAAACGTATTGCTGGTGTATTTTTTACTATGAAAATGCATTGCTAGGAAATTCATTTTACTATGAAAATGTATTGCTGGTATTTTTTTCTATGAAAATGAATTGCTGGTAAATTTTGTTTACTATGAAAATGTATTGCTGGTGTTTTTTTTACTATGAAAATGCATTGCTAGGAAATTTATTTTACTATGAAAATCTATTGCTGGTATTTTTTTCTATGAAAATGTATTGCTGGTAAATTTTGTTTACTATGAAAACGTATTGCTGGTGTATTTTTTACTATGAAAATGCATTGCTAGGAAATTCATTTTACTATGAAACTCTATTGCTTGTATTTTTTTCTATGAAAATGTATTGCTGGTAAATTTTGTTTACTATGAAAATGTATTGCTGGTGTATTTTTTACTATGAAAATGCATTGCTAGGAAATTCATTTTACTATGAAAATGTATTGCTGGTATTTTTTTCTATGAAAATGTATTGCTGATAAATTTTGTTTACTATGAAAATGTATTGCTGGTGTATTTTTTACTATGAAAATGCATTGCTAGGAAATTCATTTTACTATGAAAATCTATTGCTGGTATTTTTTTCTATGAAAATGTATTGCTGGTAAATTTTGTTTACTATGAAAACGTATTGCTGGTGTATTTTTTACTATGAAAATGCATTGCTAGGAAATTCATTTTACTATGAAAATGTATTGCTGGTATTTTTTTCTATGAAAATGTATTGCTGGTAAATTTTGTTTACTATGAAAATGTATTGCTGGTGTTTTTTTTACTATGAAAATGCATTGCTAGGAAATTTATTTTACTATGAAAATCTATTGCTGGTATTTTTTTCTATGAAAATGTATTGCTGGTAAATTTTGTTTACTATGAAAACGTATTGCTGGTGTATTTTTTACTATGAAAATGCATTGCTAGGAAATTCATTTTACTATGAAACTCTATTGCTTGTATTTTTTTCTATGAAAATGTATTGCTGGTAAATTTTGTTTACTATGAAAATGTATTGCTGGTGTATTTTTTACTATGAAAATGCATTGCTAGGAAATTCATTTTACTATGAAAATGTATTGCTGGTATTTTTTTCTATGAAAATGTATTGCTGGTAAATTTTGTTTACTATGAAAATGTATTGCTGGTGTATTTTTTACTATGAAAATGCATTGCTAGGAAATTCATTTTACTATGAAAATCTATTGCTGGTATTTTTTTCTATGAAAATGTATTGCTGGTAAATTTTGTTTACTATGAAAACGTATTGCTGGTGTATTTTTTACTATGAAAATGCATTGCTAGGAAATTCATTTTACTGTGAAAATGTATTGCTGGTATTTTTTCTATGAAAATGTATTGCTGGTAAATTTTGTTTACTATGAAAATGTATTGCTGATGTATTTTCTACTATGAAAATGCATTGCTAGGAAATTCATTTTACGATGAAAATGTATTGCTGGTATTGTTTTCTATGAAAATGTATTGTTGGTAAATTTTGTTTACTATGAAAACGTATTGCTGGTGTATTTTTTACTATGAAAATGCATTGCTAGGAAATTCATTTTACTATGAAAATGTATTGCTGGTATTTTTTTCTATGAAAATGTATAGCTGGTAAATTTTGTTTACTATGAAAATGTATTGCTGATGTATTTTTTACTATGAAAATGCATTGCTAGTAAATTCATTTTACTATGAAAATGTATTGCTGGTATTGTTTTCTATGAAAATGTATTGCTGGTAAATTTTGTTTACTATGAAAACGTATTGCTGGTGTATTTTTTACTATGAAAATGCATTGCTAGGCAATTCATATTACTATGAAAATCTATTGCTGGTATTTTTTTCTATGAAAATGTATTGCTGGTAAATTTTGTTTACTATGAAAATGTAATGCTGGTGTTTTTTTTACTATGAAAATGCATTGCTAGGAAATTTATTTTACTATGAAAATCTATTGCTGGTATTTTTTTCTATGAAAATGTATTGCTGGTAAATTTTGTTTACTATGAAAATGTATTGCTGGTGTATTTTTTACTATGAAAATGCATTGCTAGGAAATTCATTTTACTATGAAAATCTATTGCTGGTATTTTTTTCTATGAAAATGTATTGCTGGTAAATTTTGTTTACTATGAAAATGTATTGCTGGTGTATTTTTTACTATGAAAATGCATTGCTAGGAAATTCATTTTACTATGAAAATCTATTGCTGGTATTTTTTTCTATGAAAATGTATTGCTGGTAAATTTTGTTTACTATGAAAACGTATTGCTGGTGTATTTTTTACTATGAAAATGCATTGCTAGGAAATTCATTTTACTATGAAAATGTATTGCTGGTATTTTTTTCTATGAAAATGTATTGCTGGTAAATTTTGTTTACTATGAAAATGTATTGCTGGTGTATTTTTTACTATGAAAATGCATTGCTAGGAAATTCATTTTACTATAAAAATGTATTGCTGGTATTTTTTTCTATGAAAATGTATTGCTGGTAAATTTTGCTTACTATGAAATGTATTGCTGGTGTATTTTTTTACTATGAAAATGGATTGCTCTTAAATTCATTTACTATAAAAATATATTGTTGCTATTTTTGTTACTATGAAAATGTATTGTTGGTTAATTTTTGTTTACTATGAAAATTTATTGCTGGAATTTTTTTACTATGAAAATTTATTGCTGGTATTTTTCTAATTTTTACTATGAAAATGTGTTGCCGATAATTTTTTTAAATATGAAAATGTATTGCTAGTATTTTTTTTCTATGAAAATGTATTGCTGGTAAATTTCGTTTACTATGAAAATGTATTGCTGGTGTATTTTTTTACTATGAAAATGTATTGCTGGAATTTTTTTTACTTTGAAAATGTATTGCCCTGTATTTTTTTAAAATTTTACTATGAAAATGTGTTGCCGATAAATTTTTTTTTAATATGTAAATGTATTGCCAGTAATTGTTTTTCCTATGAAAATGTATTGCTGGTAATTTTTTGCTATGAAAATATATTGGTATTTTTTTCTTTTTTCAAGGAAAATATTTTCCTGGTAATTTTTTCTAATGTATTTTTATATTTACATATATTCTATGGTTTCATTCCTTACCCATATTTGAGATCATAAAATTTGCTAACACCCTGTGTCGGTTTGGACTAGGGAACATCGTGGATTAAGAGGTGCTTCCACACTTCTCAGAACACCACCCCTGGTCAGAGGCCTTGCTGCCGGATATAGTTTATCGTCATTTAGTAATCCCTACTTTGGTGGGCTCTTTGGTTTTGTATTGGGTGAATAATAGTTAGGAAAAACGGTTAAATGTTGTTTAGATTTTGGCAACAGCTGTCAACTGAATATGCCTACGTCCATCGAGGTGCTTATGCCAAGATGAAAGCCTGGTAATGGCAGGATTGATATTCCGCACGCCATCCCCACCCTGATCAGAGAAAAAGTGATCCCAGTATTTTTATCAAGGTCCACTGGGAATTGTTTACAGGCAATAAGATTACGCGCATGCGTGCCACGAGCCTAAATTCTACTTACACAACAGCATTGTGCATGATTGAGTTTTCTGTAATGAGAGCGCGTTTTCATACAAGTCTATACAATGTACATACGTGGAGTCTTATATTCCAAAGCGTATTCGGTCAAAACATCCGGGTTCCATATCTAAAATAACGGCCTAAGGTTCAAATTAAAAAATATCGCTTGTGTTTTCTTTTTCTACAGGGAATGTTTAACCAAGCCAAGGTCGTCCAGCAACTTTTTTAACGTTCCTACATACGACGCCTTCCATCCTGATGTCTCTGCTGCTTCATATCTATAGCAAAATATTTTAGAAAATTGTTGTTTGCATTTCGGGCTCATCCATTTTGCTAATAATCATGCATTCTTTTATTTTGTAGTTTATATATAGACCTTCTCGTTTACACTCGCTACCTTCTGTAGAACCTTTTGTAGTTTCCTTTCTGTGTCTGTTATCAACACTGTGTCATCTGCTTATCTTATATTGTTAACATTGTGGCCGCCAAAAATGAATCCTGGTAGGACATATAATTCTGTCAGAATTGCCTCGCTGTATAGGTTGAATAAATCCGGTGAGAAGACACGTTCTTGGTTTACACCCCTTTCTATTTTTGTATATCAGCTAAACTCATTTTTGTTCGTATACAGGCAGTTTACTGCCAGTATACATTCTTGATTATTCTAATTTCTTTCCCGAATCAAGGGGGCTCTAACAAACCTCTGTAGTGTACATTGCGTAATCTATGCAACACGTGCACATGTCCTTCTGCATTTGTATTGCTCTTTCTGATAACATTCTGTGCATAAATATTGCATTCCTTGTTCCAGTGTTTTTGATGAACCCGCACTGTTCTTGTCCTATCTCCGCTCAGATTCTGCTGCGCGCTCTGTTCCTCAGAATTCGGATGATGAGTTTTGACAACAAAGCTATATCCCTGCATAAGATTCTCTACTACAGTCACAAAAATACTACAATTTATCCATGAAGACTTAACTCGACGTTATACGTTCAAGTTTTCTAAAATTACCAATAACATTATCTTTGTAGTAAAATGCATTAGAATTTTCTTCCAAATATCTACGTGTTGGCATTAGATAACCCATAGAGGTGTTGATATGCAGCTAAAAAAAAGAAACAACCAAATCAGGAGAATAGGAACGGTGATAAACTCGTTCAAAGCCACATCTCCATTGAAACCAAATGACTGGAACGTTACCATGATTAAACGTATGTCAGTTTTCCTGAGCGTTTGGTCCTGATAACCTTTCGTAAACGGTTTGGCAACTTGGAATAGTACTCTTCATTGATGATAGGCCATCTTTACTGCAGATAAAACAACATTGGCCTTCGTTGTATTAAGTTAGGAGGAGGGGTTTCACTACATGGATTGTGATTTGCCTCTGACTGAAAGTGATGAACCCCACACCTACTTTGATTTAGAAAACTTTCAAGGAAACCAGATGGCCCTGCCTCAAACAATTTCATATTTTCTCGTGATGTGTTCAGACCTTTGCACTTTTGATCAGGTGTTGCATAGCGTGGCAACCACAGAACGGAAACCATCGTCATACCGCGTTCACTGTGCAGAACATTGTAAACTCTCTCACAATATATTCTAATAGCATTGTCTATTTGATTAATAGAAAATCGCCGGTGATCTATTAAATGTGGTGACCACGATATTTTTTTTATCTCGGAGATAACAGATTAAGGACGTCCAGACATTTGGTCACCGTCAGGACACTCTCTTTCTCTCCCCGACCAGTAATTCGGCTGCCCACTTTTGCTCTCTTGAGAAAACTGGAAAGTAATCCCCTAAATTAGTAACCATGTCAGAATTACTGTCGTCAGTAGACGGTAATATTTACATTTAAGTTTTCTTGAAAAATCAGATATCAGCTCACCTATAAAGAATCATCCTGGGTGTAATGATAAAATACATCTTGGAGAAAGGCCTCTGTTCTTGAGGTTTTGTGGAGCGTGGAACCACATCTTAATTGGTTATCCCAGGTCCACTATTAGCTACGGGAAAATAGTTAACAACCAAACTGGGATACAAAACACTATGAAAGGTCAGAAATACATTTGTGCAGTGAAGGCGCATCAATCTATTTTATAGTAAAAAAGCATATATATATATATATATATATATATATATATATATATATATATATATATATATATGTATATATATATATATATATATATATATATATATATATATATATATATATATATATATATATATATACATATATATATATATATATATATATATATACATATATATATATATATATGTATAGAAAAGCCCAAAGCAGATAACACTAGAAGAATTTTAGATTTCCATGAAAATAAGTGGATACGACGTTTACAAACCCTGTTTCCAGCCGGGTTAAATCATAAATTAAAACAATATAGATAGTAGCAACACATAACCCTACAAATCAAAACCTACCCACATTCCATACCCATAGAAAAAAGACAGGCTTACGGAGGTGTTGAGGCCTTACACCGATACACACAACCACACACAACATACTCACTCACTTTCCTAATGAGCCAAATGATAACACAAACCCACAGCAATATACAAGCTAACACATATACTCACTCACTCCCTTAAAAACCAAATAACACACACACACACACACACACACACACTTACCAGAGACTAAACAACTAAATAACACACACACTAAACTAAATAACACAAACACACACACACAAACACACACACACAAACACACTTACCATCCCCTCCCCAAACACAAATAAACTGCTGAACTGACCCGAGAAAAAAAAGGGAATATAGCTCTTATCTCAAATGACAACTTAAAACAGACTGTTTGACCAACACAAGGAATGTTAAAAAGATAAATAAATAAACAATAAAAAAACAAATGAAAACTACAGACAAACGTTCGTTTTCTTCAACAAGACATTCATTTCTGTAGTTTACTGCTATAGCAAGCAGAGACATTTTTTCTCTCCCGATGATGGCCATGTTCGTCGAATCTAGTCGAGGAATATAAATGAAATAATAATAATAAAAGCATAAGAATATTAATCTTAACCCAGTGTGTCTGAAGATTTTAATTGATTTTTCTAATAATTTTTATCGTTCAAAATATATATATATATATATATATATATATATATATATATATATATATATATATATATATATATATATATTATTTTATTAATCAAACTTCTTTTTTAAAATGTTTTTTAATTATTCAGCATGAGATTTTCAAGTGGTTGGCGGAGTCAATCCAACCCGTATCTGATGCACTGTCGACTTATAACATTTCAGACTCCTTCAGATTTTCCAGTTTCATTCGGAACGTGGATTTTTCTTCTGTCAATAAAATAATGGTCTCCTTTGAGATAGTTAGTCTTTATACTAACGTACCATCACAGGAGACCATTGCGATCTGTGCAGATCGGTTATACAGAGGAAATTTAAGTTCAACCTGCATCCCGGAAGAGTTGTTTCTGGAGTGCATGCGGTTTGCCACAGAGGGGGTCAAATTCAGTTTCGACTGTATTATGTATGTCCAAACAGATGGGGTCGCTATGGGCAGTCCTTTGGGTCCGGTGCTTGCCAACATTTTTGTTGGTCAAGTTCTTTTCGAGAAAATCAACATGCCTTTAGCTTATAAAAGTTATGTTGATGATACTTTCTCCGTTTTTGAATGTTCTGGTGATGCTGACAATTTCTTGGCGGGTTTAAATTACCTTCATCCTTCCCTCAGGTTCACTATGGAAATGGAGAAAGTGGAGTCTCTGCCCTTTTTGGATGTCTTGGTTCAACGTAGGGATGGGGTTTTCGATACTTCCGTTTTTCGCAAACCCACTTTCACTGGTTTATATACCAGTTGGAATTCATTTGTCCCCAAGTCCCGTAGGACAGGTCTGATTGAAACACTGGTTCACCGCGCTTTGATGATTTGTTCCCCCTATTTATTGGACTGTGAACTTGAGAAGTTACACGGTATTTTTGTAGATAATGGGTATCCTTCCAACATAATCAAGCGTGTTATCGCTAGAAAAGTTAGACAATTTAAGGAACCAGCTCTTTTAGGACCAAGTCGTTGTCCCTTTAATTTAAGTTACCCTGGCTTGGCAGGAATGGAAAGCTTATCGCTGATAAAGTTTCGTCTTGCATTTCTTCATGTTACTTTGTTACTATGTAATTGCGGACCATTCTTAAGACCAGAAATGTGTTCCCCTCATTTATGACGAATAGACTGTCCTATCTAAGTAAAAATTCAGTGATTTATCAATTTAAGCGCCGATGTGATTCGGTATATATAGGACGGTCTTAGTTTGGTAACGCGCGTTTCTCAGCATGTTCCCTCACATCTACGTAATCCCGAACACAGGAATAGAGTTTCTCAGTCGGTCCAGGAGTCGGCTATTGGCCAAAATTGATGTACAACCAGGACTGTGCCTCTGTTTATCAGGACACTTGCTTTTCTGTCCTGCACAGCGTCCAAACCGAATTTCATTTACGTGTTTTGGAAGCTGAATATTTAAAATTACATCGCCCAAATTTATGCAGGCAGAAAGACCACTTCACAAGATCATTAACGCTCTTGGAATGATTGTGAGTTAAAATTGTTTTCCCTTTTATTAACTCTTTCTGAGCTGAGATTTACCCCCCCCCCACTTACGTTTTAATTATATTTTCAATAAATTTAATTTTAATCGAGTTCGGCCTTTTCTTCCATTTCAGTAAATATTTCAATATATGTGTCGCCTTTATACTAATAAATAATGTGCCAACGCGTTACCTATGAATAAGTGTTGGCCGAAAGATATCTCAGGTGTTTAAGTCTATAAAAAAAAAAGTTTGATTAATAAAATGGCGTCCCTGTTGTTTAAATCTATTCTGAGTTTCTGTGAGTACAAGTCTTTATTCACACACACACACACACACAAACACACACACACACACATATATATATATATATATATATATATATATATATATATATATATATTACTAGCTATAAACTTTTTGAACAAAAAAACTGTATTAACAGAAAATTGAAACAAAAATTTTACCAGTAATATATTCTTGTAAGAAAAATATATTACCAGCAATAATCACCATAAACACATACTGATAAATTGCAACAATTTTTATCCAACCCGCTTAAAATACTATTAAATGAGATACTTAAAATAACTTTGTCTAAATACCGAGTCACTTTACATATTTTAGTTCCTAAGACAAGTTAAACTGATTTAAAAATATAATGAAAAATGTAACCATAAGAAATAGCAGTCTTACTATTAAAAATAAAATATTTTTTACTCTTTAAATACAACACTTTATTAAACAAAACGAAACATTAAACTTCGATATTAAATGAATCAATGGGTCACAAACTAAACCAAACCTGTAAAGGAAAATGCAGTTATTAAAAAGAGTTGACATTAATGCATTCAAAATTTCATAAATCTGGAATTACACCTTACATTATAATCAGCCTACGAACTTTTCAGCACACTCTCGTATGAATCTGGAAAATATATATAGAAAAGATTGTGGAATAACTATGAAACATCACTGCTCCTATATGTCAGTGAAAACAGAACAATTTCTTCACAAATGATTCGTGGCAACGCAGACATTACAATGGATCATAATGTAACCAATAAGGAAGTGTTTAGGAATATGGAATTAAAAACGACAATTATAAATAAAATGTGAAAGAGACAAAGTAAATTCTGGAAAGTATGATGAAAAGGTCTTGAAGAATTTGATAATCATATGACTTAATAAATGCAACAGCGGCAGTGGATACTCGGAATAAGCAAGTAAGTATGTGTAAATAGATATCAGGGCAGGAAGTAAGAAGGAAAGTCAACAAAAAGACATTGCTAAGTATTTCGAAGAATAGGAAAATATGGAGGGGGGTCATGATCGTTCACAACCTGAAGGGACACGGCGAATAAAAGAAGAAAATTGTTTTCATATTTACTGAAGTTATAATCACTCCGTTGATTGAGGATAATAGAGCAAAATCTAGATAGATAGATAGAGAGAGAGAGAGAGAGTGGAAAAAGGCGGTGGTTAGATCCAGTGACATGACCCAGTGTGAGTTCAATACCCGGTTAAGGCAGTGGGGAAATTTCAGAGGGAAACATAAAACAGGAGATAACTGATAACTGACATCCATTAAACATGGCACGTGGAACTAGAACAATCTACCCCAGGGAGCGAAATAAATTCCAACCACCTGAAGAAAGCCTGGAGTGTACAACGGCCGAAACGTTGTAATAAATATGGCGACAAATTGAGGACAATAGTAAGAATAATGTAAATAATGTACATAATTCCTCATCTCAAAAATATAGACAGAATGTTTCTAGGTAGAAATATAGGATATGAACAAGCTGAGATTAGTGGCTTGATCGATGGAAAGAAGATATACACAACAAACATATATAATACATTCCTACTGACATGATTGATAGGGGAAAACAGGGATAGATAGATAGATAGATAGAGAGATAGATAGATAGATAGATAGATAGATAGATGAACATACTGAAATAGATAGATAGATAGATAGATAGATAGATGAACATACTGAAATAGATAGATAGATAGATAGATAGATAGATAGATAGATAGATGAACATACTGAATTAGATAGATAGATAGAGAGAGAGAGAATGAACATACTGAAATAAATAGATAGATAGATAGATGAACATACGGAAATACATAGAGAAGAGAAACAAAATGAATATACTGAGATAGATAGATAGATAGATCAATGAAAAATCGACAGACACATACGGAAACTTTCAGCAGACATCTCTAGATCAAGCTGAATGTTTCTAGGTAGAAATATAGATATGAACAAGCTGAGATTATTGGCTGGATCGATGGACAAAAATAAAGAAAGAAGATATACACAACAAACATATATAATACATTCCTACTGACTTGATTGATAGGGGAAAACATTATTAAGAGACCGGGATAGATAGATAGATAGATAGATAGATAGATAGATAGACTGAGATAAATTTATATGAATAGACTGGAATAGATAGACAGATAGGAAGAAACATTACTTGAAGAGTAGGCATTTTTTTTCTTTTAGTTTATTATTAATTCTTCTAAATAAAAAGTATTAAATAAAAATACTTAAATATTAAATATAAAAAATATTAAAAATTTCTAGAAAATTCCATTTTAATGCATTGTCAGGTTTTTGACCTTTCGAATAATTTTGCTTTTAGCTGAGCTGTTCTTAAAGTTTATGAATAGTTCACTGGTTCAGTAAAGTTTCAACAAAAGGTAAAAGGAGTCATCGTAATTTTAATGTTTTTTTCCCATCCATTTACATATTTAATGTTGGCTTGTATGTGGGCGTGATAGGGTTTGATCTAATATCAGTGATCACGTAATAAATAAGAATAGTTATTAGCTACATACGAAATCTGATAAAAAAAAATTATCGGTACTATTGCTATGGTAACGGAGCTAAAGTGAATCTGCTTGGCATAGACTGACCTTGAACTCTCTCACGCATATTTCCGAAGTTATAACGTTCTCGCTCATTTCGTTTGTTCGTAGCAATGTTTGGAAGGATAGTGTACAGAGTGCGGTCGCCTCACCACGCCAAAAATGTAGAGCCGTTTTGGGCCGAGAACATCATTCGCCAGGTCCGGCAACCACAATATTCCCCTTTGCGATTTTCTTTTTTTTCCAAACGTCAAATCCCAATTTACAGCAAAAAGGTTTCAAAACGCCGAAGAAATCCAAGATAATGTGTCGGAGCCACTGCTCTTTATTCCAAAAACGGATTTCCAGTGATACTTCTATCAATATAAATGATGCTCGGTAGAATGTGTTGATTCAGGCCGGGACTAGGTCGACGAAGATTAAAGACCGATTTGGAATGTGTTGTAGTGTCTTCTTATAGTACCAATTCCGATAATTTTATCAGACACCGTATATTTTACTCAGTGTATATACAGCATAATTACACAAACTTCAAAACTTTTATATAACGGTGTTTATTCGTTCCCCCACCAGGACGAAATGTGACACAAGGTCTTTTTTAATGTGGGGACCCGAGCGCGTGCAACCAGGCAATGGACAAAAATTGCCCACAGTCCCCGCAACCGTCGGTTGCGCTGGCCTCGATGCAAGGACCGATCCCTCCCTATGGTGCAATTGTAGGGCGCGGCCTCGGGCTGCTGTTCCCCAGAGCTGGGCACCTATCAGTATAGTTTTCTCAGTTGCTCCTCTGATATTTGACAGAGAAGCCCCTGAGCGCATTCTGCCCAAATACAGAGACGCAACTGAGAGATGATAAATAATGCGTTACAAATTACTTTATAGTATTTTATACGCTTTTATATACCAAATATTTATTGTTAAGCCGAGTAGTAAATTGCATTTTTATCCATGTAAACGTCTTAGTGTATCAACATTTAATTATTGAATATGTTTATCCAAATCCAAATAGGAAACTCACTCCTGTTGGAATCTTCATCTGTTCAGGTGTGTAGCCGTACTCACTGTGCTGGGCCAGTTGCGGTTTAGTGGGATATTAGAGTTATAGTTGGGGTGGATGACCTTCAACACTGAGAAGTTTAACAGCTCTTGTAGTTTTTACTGTCGGTTCCCACAGGAGACGGCTTAGTCGCGGACCACTCGAACATTTTGAATTCAGAGTTATCCTTCTCCTTGAGAGGTTGCCATCCAAGGACATCCTGCTATTTAGCCATAGTTTGGAGTGAAGGGGTTGATTCAAAAACTTCCCAAACATAATGCGCCATATGACAAATTTATAATATGAATTCTTATGAATCGAGTGCGAAGCAGAATTACACCTGAAAACAGACAAGATCGTTGCGGATTCCTGAAAGACATTGACAGAAGGAATGGGATATTTATACACAGAATCACATAAAAAAGAGTAGTACGAAGGCAGAAAGAAATATATCGAATTTTTATAGATTATGAAAAAAAAAAAAAACCCAAAAATTACATTACAATGAACAGTTCGCACACTTAGGTAAGCTTACTGTTAATATTAGGATATTAGGACAAACCAGGAATTATCCTGGGAGCAAACCGCCTGTATACGGATAGAAAATAACTTCAGTAAATATACATAAATAGAAAGTGACATAAGACAAGGATGTGTCATCTCACCGGACTTATTCAACCTATACAATAATACCATTATGAGATAAACAGAGGTTCTACCAGGACTCATTACTGCTGGTCACAATCGTCACAATATAAAATATACTGATGACACAATGCTGACAACAGTCACTTAAAGGGAACTACAGAGACTTCTACAGGATACAGGACAGGAAAGCGAGAAGAAAGGACTAATTATCAAATGCAAGAAAATAAAATGAATAGTTATCAACAAAAGGAACAGCCCAACATGCAAATTATAAATTGAAAATATCAAAATCAAATAAGTACAACAATTTAAATCTCTGGGAAAATTTTTTTTAGCATAAGACAGAATGTGCGATACTGAAATGCGATTTCGATATGGGATAACGATAGTTAGCTTTATAAAATTTCTAAGTAATGTATATATATATATATATATATATGTATACATTACTTAGAAATTTATTTATTTTATGTAAATTATTTTCATATCGTCTGATAAGCTTAACATTATCATTAAACGAAGAAAGGAAATCCCAATATTCTTTCTTCGTTTAATGATAATGTTATTAAGCTTATCAGACGATATGAAAAGAATTTACATAAAATAAATAGACAACACTTGTCTATATTATTTAATGAAACATGTATGAATGAAAAAATGCTACCTAAATACACACACAATATATATGTGTATATATATATATATATATATATATATATATATATATATATATATATATATATATATATGTATGTATGTATGTATGTATATATATATATATATATATATATATATATATATATGAAAAAGCTCGAACACTAAAAGTTCATGTTTTAATTTATTTCATTTCAGAATTATAACATCGAAATTTTAGTGTTCAAGCCTTTTATATTATGACATATATATATATATATATATATATATATATATATATATATATATATATATGTGTGTGTGTGTGTGTGTGTGTGTGTGTGTGTGTGAATGCATATGTGTGCGTGTGTGTCTGTGCGAGTGTGTGTGTAGAGAATACATTAAAAATCTAGAAAACATATCATAAGTGTTCAAGGATTATTTCAAAATTTTGAGATTTATAAGTATATGATAAATAAAGTAGATGCCAATTGTTAGAATGTTTAATAGTGAGATTCAATGAAACAAAAGTTAATAGGGACCAATGAAACGTTTAATTCAACTGTTTCCTTTATATGTTTGAGATTTTTAATCGTATCTATTTTTCATTGATTACTCCTCGTATTATATTAATCGATTTTTGCTCAATATCGTTTCCGCTTAAAAATTCACGTCTTTAATGTAATAGTGCAATGGCAATATATCTCGGAAGAAAATGATTAGTAACAGGACGACAAGACGATCACCTAATGGACAAGATTATTTGAGTGCCTTTCAGGCAAAACTTAAATATATATGACTGCAATCTAAGAAACGTAAGAGTAGAGGGAACTGATTAATTAAACTGTTCATTTTGCTCGGCATATAATTTTTTCTAAATGCATGTACATATTTTATTCGTACAGATTATGAAAATCGCTAAGGGAATAATCACTCATAACTTTACTAAATAAAGTTGATTTACCTCCCTTCCCACTCCAGATGGGACAGGAAATATATAAATAAATACACATTGGCAATTATCATATTAACACTTTTTCTTTATGTATAGATCGATAATCATAAAGAATTGACTTCATTTGCCAGGATGAACTGTAAGCTGTACTAAAATGAAAAAGCTTTTATATGTAGAACGGAAATGTATTGCTAATGTTTTGATTTAAAAGTACATTGCTAAAAATCTTCCTTTGAACTTATTTCAAAATGATTTCACTGAAGAATACATCGAAACTACAAATTTGATCGTCAGCTTTCTGGAATTAATTTCAACGTTACTCAAAGAATAGGTATTTCATAAATTTATTGGTGTATAGAAATATATCGTTGTCCAGAATTTAAGGCAATATTTACGAAGAAAATAAGTTTTAGACGTCAAAATGTCGATATAGAAATTTAAAGTACTTTACTAATGTTTTTACAATATAAATCCATCGAGAATCATATAATTTATTTTCCTTCATCAAAATCTTAAGCAAACTTTACCAAATAATAAAGCAGAAACTCTGGCGGCGTTACTAAGGATTATACATTGTAAATCCATCGGGAATTATGAGTTTATTTTAGTTGGTCATTGTTCAATGCAAGCGTTAGAAAAAGTAATGTTTTTATATGTAGAAAAATAGAAAAATATAAATCATGATGAATGTTTATTATCGGTCAGAAGTTAGTGAAAGCATTGTTGTAAAATCGGGCTATTATATGTTAAATGTGTGTAGCGAAGCGAAAAAGAAATCATTCTGTGTTACTAAGAATTCCTTTTCCTTTGTGATTATATAATTAGTTTCATAGTTCACTGCTTTACCACTTCTCTCCTCCAAATCAAAAATGTCCTTTTTTTTCCCTAAATGCCTAATTTAGTAACTTTCTCATGAGGGAAGACGTTAAAAAGTAAAGATCTTAAATTGAAAATAGAATATCAGTAAAAGCGAAAAAATAAATTACAAATAAAATGTAAATGGGTTGCTGTTTTCGAACGCGTGTATTGGACGGTATTTTTTTTCTTCTTCTATTTCCGCGCCAAATGGTAACCTAATCAGTCTCCCTTCCACACACAAAAACGAATCCTAAAAATGAAATCATTATAAAAGGAAAAAAAAATAGGGGACAATTAAATAACTAATAAAATATCAGGAAAGTCACTAGTATATCCAGTGCCAACATCAGCAACTGAAAATTCGACCATAATAGAAAGAATAACATTAAACACAAATAATAATAATAATAATAATAATAATCCGTAAATCAATATTAGACGTCAAAATGCCGATTAAAACAGATCAGCCCAATCTTTAATGGAGTCATGTTAAACAGGTGTAATTGCAACGAACCGTGAACGGAAGTTACCATGCAATTTCCGGTTTGGACTTAGTGAATAATTTGCTTCCACAGTCATTCAAGCATGACTAGGCTGAAATAATGTCCGTTCAACACATTTTATATTCACTTCCTCAGCAGACGTACATAAACGGAGGGGTCAATATTCATTTACTGCGTACTGGTAAGTGAATAATTCAAATGAATTGGTAGCATATATATATATATATATATATATATATATATATATATATATATATATATATATATATGTATATATATATATTATATATATATATACTTCTCGAACAGTGAAAAATATGACTATAGAAAATATATTTCTAACTAAAGACGCGAAAACAAACATTACTTTCTGGAATATCAATGTCAGTCATTATCATTTCAGGATGTGTCAGACAATATTAACGTATTCATTTTGTCATCATTAGCAGTGTTTTCCTGACGAAAAAATTGGTAACTTTTGTTTCTCCACGGAATGTCTTCGTGACATCTTAATATTGCTACTGAAAATGTTAATAATACAGAAGAAAGATTTTATCACACATAAGAATTGGACGGTCACAGGAAAATCCTGACCGAGTCAGTTATAATATGAATGTCTGTACATCGAATATGCAGAGACGCGATTTGATCCTTTTTGGTTACTTCAATATGCTGCAAATGATTAGCAAGGTTGATCGATTAGAACTGAGGAGGGAAGTAGATACTTTCTGGGTGGGATATAATTACGTCCGTGTACCACATCTAAGCAAAATTTTGTAAATCTTTATGAGAGGATAATACAAAAGTTATGGATGATTTAGTGATTTACTGCAAAACCCATGGCGGTCAAAATGATCAGAACGGTTGAAAAAATAATAAAAAATGACAGAGAATACTGGAATTATTTAATATTTAGTGTGAAGCCCTTTAGCTTCAATCACACTTTGACATCTTCGACTGCATGAGGAATTTAAATTTTCAATTTCTTGCTGGGTGATCTTATTCCATTCTTCCTGAAGGGCATTCCATAATTGCTCGGTTGTTTTAGGATTTTTGGCTTTCGAACTTTCTCCTAGAATATTCCACACATTTTCAGGACGATTGCGATCTGGGCTTTGAGCAGGCCAATCCATAACAATAACCTTTTCAGCCTTGAGGAAGTTCATGGCCACCTTAGCCTTGTGACATGGTGCATTGTCCTGCATGAATATGGGTGGTCGCTTAGTTGAATTTCTCAGCACAGGCAAGACATGATCTTTCAAAATTTATTTATAAACTACTGCATTTACCTTTCCATGTAATCGCACCAAAGGCCCCACACCATCTCCAGATATCATCCCCCAAACCATGACACTTCCTCCACCGAATTTAACACTAGTCTTAAGGTATTTAGGCGACAATCTTTCACCTACTTTTCGAGGAACGTACCTTTTCCCATCTGAGCTAAATAACATAAACTTAGATTCATCACTGAAATGCACCGTTTGCCATTTTTCATGAGACCACAACACATGTTCGGTTGCAAAGGTAAGACGACACTTTTTATTTTTGGAGCTGATCAGACGCTTCACTGCAGGTGCTCTTGCTTGTAGGTCATGTTCAACTAAACGACTAGACACAGTTTCTCGAGATAAAGTTTTCTGCAGTACAATGCTCATTTCCCGAGAAACAGCAGCAGCAGTTTTAAATCTGTCCTTTTTAAACAACTTTAACATAGCAAGATCTTCTCTCTTGGTCGTTTTTCTTGGTCTACCTGTAGACTTTCTTGCTTCACACGAACCGCAATCATCGTAGACTTTAAGAATACCGTGTACAACACTTTTTGACTTGTTAACAATCTTTGCAATAGACCCATTATCCTTCTTTCGAAGTTTAATAATCTGCTGACGAATTGGTAACGGGGTAAGTGGCATTATATCAACAAAGTACACTGCAGATATTCTTACTAATGTTTAGTAAACGAACCGTCACGTAAACAAATTAAAAATATTAGAGTTCGCCGGTTAAATATACTAAAACACGGAGTAAAATCAACCGTTCTGATCATTTTGGCCGCCATGAGTTTTGCAGTAAATCCCTAAATCTTCTATAATTTTTGTATTATCTTCTCAAATTACACCAAAATCTCAGACAATAACAAATAATATCGTATTTGTCTGTGAAAATTATAGAATATAAAACAACTTTGATAAATAAGTATACCTACTTTTCTGACGAAAACAATGCCGTTCTGAACATTTTGCCCGCAACTGTATATATATATATATATATATATATATATATATATATATATATATATATATATATATATATATATATAGACACTAGTCAGATAATGACATTTGACTCGACTCAAAAAATTATCTGTTCTGGCAACGATGTAAAACAAAAATATCACTTATTTTTCTACATCTTAATTTTAAATTTTAAATAAATATTTTTATTGTAGATTGATAAATCATTTTGAAAGTGTTTGTAATTCGTTTAATAAGGTTATTTTTCTTCATGAATACATAGTTTCATGAAGATTTATTGATTATCTGGAAAAAAAGTGACACATTTTAAAAAAAATTTTCTTAGTTCACTTATTTTTGTGGCTGCACTGCTTATATTTCTAAAGAAATAATGTTTTTTTTTATTAATCAGACATATATATATATATATATATATATATATATATATATATATATATGAAGGTTATTTTTAGTGGTTACACATATTTCAGTACAAACCCCATTTATTTTTATCAATATTTTATTCCGTCTACTGGTCAGATTGTATGGTCTGGAGCCCCTGCTGTTTGCCTCAGGATTCTTGATAAGATCCACAGACGGATATGCAATGTAATTGGCCCTGATCTGTCATCTCGTCTGCAGTCGCTCTCTCACAGACGCGCTGTTGCCTCGCTCTGTCTTTTTTACAAATACTTTCACGGTAATTGCTCCGATGAGCTGCTTTCGCTGGTTCCCAGGCCTCATGAATTTAAGCGTCCTACGAGGCTGGCATCCCGCTCACACCCCTTCACCGTTGAAACTGTTAGATGTAGACGTCTCTTCTACTCCATTAGCTTCATGTCTCGCACATCTCGCCTGTGGAACTCCCTTCCTTATTCCTGTTTCCCAGACAAATATAATCTCCAACGTCAATCGACATCTCCAGTTGCCTTGATATATCCACTTCCCTTCTCCACATCTTTTTCCCCTTTCATTCATATCTGCTCTCGCTCCAAATCTTCTGTAACCCACTTGCCTTGATCAATCCACTATCTTTCTCCACATCCTCTCCTTTACCACTCCTATCTGCTCTTCCTCCAAACCTTCTGTAACCCCTTGCGTGCTAGTAGCTTCCCTCCTAGCTTGGGGTGAAAAGCATTAAAAAAAAAGATTATTTCCGGAATTTGATTAAAGAAGAATGCGGACTCCGGTAGGATTCAAACCAGTGATCCACTTTGCAGGAGAACCCGTCGTTAGGTTCGACATGATTTAAGAAATTCGGCTACGAAGAACATCCCAATTGAGCAAGGTCATATACTGTCTTTAAGCACTGAACTTTTTCTGGCCGATATGTCTCAAGCGCGCGGAATTTAACACAATGTCGCAGATTACATTTTATTCATTGTTTTTTCCTGTTTGCGAGCAAGTAGACGTCATGCATTCTGTTTCAAATTAAAAAAAAACACAAAAAATGGATGTCTATTTGAAATAGACATCCACTAAAATTAAAGTTGTAAATAATAAAAGTATAAATATAAAAAATGCTTGATTTATTGATCATTTGGCCGTGACGAGCGATTTAACACAAAAATCGTTATATCAGAAAATGATATTCGTTCATTGAATATCGAGTCGTTTACCGGATAACCGCGAATTGGTAATATCTGACCGCCTTGAGAGCACTGCTCCGCGTCTGGCCGTTTGATTATACGACGGCGCTAGCATTCCCCCGGGCGCCACAATGTCAGAGTTGGGGTAGCTTCACGTTCCTGCGAGTCTGTTATTATATTTTATTTTTTCCTTAAAAAAAAAAAAAAGATGCGTACAAAGAGGAAATTGATTTTGTATATGTTATGGTCCAGGTTAGGACCAAGGAAGAACAACACGAACACAAGAGTAGAAATATCGAGGATATATTACACGAAATAATAATACAAGATGTGGAAGGTGTTAGTATGACTGTCAGTCTGGTTTGGAGTGAACTACTATCGGCTCGACTCGATCCGTCCCTCACTCTTGAGAGGCGTAGTATACATAGAGTTAGGAAGAGTTCATTCTGTAGTTATAAGTAAGGACCCATAATAGTATACTAAAATACACGGGAAGTACTGTGGAGTAATGGATAGCAGCTTGGATTGAGGAATCGGAGAGCCGAGTTCGAACAGGAAAGACCGGGTTCTTTCGCCTTGCATAGCAACTGGTCTACCGCAGAAAGAAATGGCTACCTACTTCGGGAAAAAATCTGCCTCGTCAGTCATGTATCGAAAGATCGCCTATCGTGTATCACGCATGGCGCATAACTGATGCAGTAATTGATCATGTCTTTTTTACGTGGAATTTTCTTGGTTCTCAATGAGATGTGTAATGGATACCAGCTTGGGATGCGAAATCGGAGAGCGGAGTTCGATTTCCAGTCGAATCCATTACATTCACTTACATGCTAATACCCATGGGAAAGGTATAAATCCTCTTCTTCCCGCCAAGCTGTGGGTAAATAGCAGGACAGACCGGGTTCTTTCGCCTTTGATAGCAATTGGTCTACCACAGAAAGAAATGGCAACCTACTGAGGGAAAAAATCTGCCTCGTCAGTCATGTATCAAAACATACATAATCGCCTAAACGTATATCACGCATGGGACTTAACTGACTGATACTAAATTTTTTTCTGTTTTTTGCACCTGTATCGGATTTTTTGTATGTTTATCAAATATTAAACCAACTAGGCAGTACTCTGAAATTTTTGATTTAAACCTGTCAGTCAGTTATGTGCTACGTGATACATGCGTAGGGGATCGTGTGTCTTTTGATCTTTTGATACATGTTTGACGAGGCAGATTTTTCCCAGCAGCAGGTTGCCCTGTTTTTCTGCGGTAGGCCAGTTGCCATCCAAGGCTATAATACTCGGTCTGTCCTACTTTTTAGCCATAGATAGTAGGAGAAGAAGAGGAAGAGTATTCATACCGTTCTCAAGGGTATTAGCACGTAAGTGAATGTAATGGATCTGACTGGAATTCGAACTCGGCTCTCCGATTCTTCAATCCGAGCCGCTTAGACCTGACCAATGTAAAAATAAGAAACGAAACAATCTGTAGAAAGATGATGCAAATCGTATTAAAAAATAAAGAAACCGTAAAAATTATAAAACAATGCAATAAAGTCTAAAGAGAGATAAAAAAAGATTGCAAAATTTATTGCAGGCCGACTTACTACCAGATCGAATTACATATTTGAGAACTACATTGCCAGTGTGCATGGGTGGCGTTTGAGGTCTTTTTTCGGAATAGAATCAATGTAATACAACCATGAGGGGGGACCCCACAATGATCGGCGAATTCTGGGCACGGGCACCACACATTTAATTCCTGTTGACGACGTCTGAACTCATCGAGGGCTCTTACGAGCGTGATTCCGTAGGAGACGGCACAGCACTAAGCTCGTCATTAAGGGATGATCCCTTAAGAGAGTCATAGTTACTCCCGTCAAATCATGATTTTAAGTCGACGACTACTTGTATGCGTATATTTTCTTAGAATTAAGAATCGAAGACAATATAGCAAAATCAAATACAATATAATATACATAAAAATAAATAAACTAAAATAAATAATTAAAAAATTAAAAAACTGTACTATAAATAAACTGAAATATTACCTCTACGAAGGGACACATTTTCCAATTTCCTGGCTATCAATTGTCCCTAGAGTCTCATGGAGAGAGTCGGCAATGAATAGTGACGAATGGACTGAAGACTGCCTGAATCTAAACTGACAGTCCCGCTGAAGTGTTGATATCTATGTTCAAGCTATAGACCAACATCAATCTCTCTCTCTCTCTCTCTCTCTCTCTCTCTCTCTCTCTCTATGTATATATATATATGTATATATATATATATATATATATATATATATATATATATACACACATACATATATATATACATATATATATATATGTGTGTGTGTGTGTGTGTGTGTGTGTGTGTATTCTTCCACCTTATGCATAAAAACATATACATATATATATTTACCCCCCATATATATATGGGGAGGAGAATTATCTAAATATATGAATTTCATGTTAATATATATGTGCGTGTGTCTGTTTGTGTGTGTGCGTACGTGTGCGCCTGTGTGAACCAGCGTGTCCGATCCAAGAAGCAGATGAACCACAATCTAAAAACGATTTCCCGCTTGACCTGTTAACGAACCATTAAAAATAAATAAATAACTAATAGAAAAAAGTAAATTATTCGTTTTAGCGCTCCATTTCGTTTTTTTCTTTTTGTTGTTTTTTTTTTTTTTCAGGTATTGTTTTTCTTTTTTTTTTTTTAGCTTAGGGAATCATTCATCTCTTTCTAACTCAAACCTTACCCTCCATCTCTCCACACTCCGTTTCAATTTCAGATTATACGCTTCGAAGAAACATCTGATTCTCTCTCCCTTTTCTTCTCTATTTTTTTTTAACCTTTTTGTTCTTCTCGTGAAGAGCTTTTTCTTATATTAGTGCTTTCTCCAAACAGTCGACTCCATCTTGAAGTCACGTGACTATGTATGACTCAGTCGACCCACTGACAAAATGACTGGTTGCAGGGAAAAGCGAGAAATGAACTCTTTGTGTGTGTGTGTGTGTGTGTGTGTGTGTGTGTGTGTGTGTGTGTGTGTGTGTGTGTGTGTGTGTGTGTGTGTGTGTGTGTGTGTGTGTGTGTGTGTGTGTGTGTGTGTGTGTGTGTGTGTGTGTGTGTGTGTGTGTGTGTGTGTGTGTGTGTGTGTGTGTGTGTGTGTGTGTGTGTGTGTGTGTGTGTGTGTGTGTGTGTGTGTGTGTGTGTGTGTGTGTGTGTGTGTGTGTGTGTGTGTGTGTGTGTGTGTGTGTGTGTGTGTGTGTGTTGTTTTGTTTTGTTTTTTCTCACTCGCCTTTTTTTTCTATTTTATAACGACGGCTAATATTCGGGCAGTATTAATAATGTTACTGCATGAATGGCTCTAAAAGGTCTTTATTCCATACGCTTAATACCTTGGTAGAATCATCCGAAGAGATAACAGGTCTTGGGTTAAATGATCTAAGTTACAGAAATTAATAATTAGAAAGAAGTAGAATAAGTGGGAAATGGATCGTAATTATGGCGTGAAGACAAAAAAAATGTCGAAAGAGACGGAAGTTAAAGGAGAAAGAAAAAAATTCTAAATAAAATGGCGCAAAAATATTCAAGTACACTTACATAGCAGATATACAAGAGACAAAGAAAGAAATCATTCGGGGAACTGTGTGAGCAATGTATGAGAGATGAAAGAGAAATTAATAAAGACATAGACATGAAAACAAATACAAATACACCATGTGCAAATGAATTAAAACTAAACGAATAAGTCCGTTAATATTTACATTTTTTCGTATTTTTCTAATGAAAAATGACCAAATGCATATGGTAATAATTCGTATGTCCATCTCACAAAGACCTTCCTTGCAGATTGGCCACAGATTCTCGATTGGATTTCAACCAGAACCGTTTCCGGGTCAGTCGATAGAACTTTCATTGAACTCACACTCTTTAGTTGGTTAGATCCCGCGACAGAAATGAGTACAATATGAGAACCAGTAATATGGAGTGCCAGAGAAATGCAATACTAACAACAAAAATTGCAATATGAGGTTTGGTAAAAAAATAAAATGCAATGATAACACCAAAAATTGCAATATGAGCACTAGTAAAAAATAGTGAATTCATTAGTTTTATAATACTCGGAAATGCATACACAGTGGATAAAGGCGTTAGTTAGATCCAGTGACAGGACCCAAACTGTGTGAGTTCAATACCTGGTTAAGGCAGTGGTGAACTTGGAGATGGGAATTAACTGATAACTGACATCCATTAAAGACATGGCACGTGGAACTAGTGAGCGAAATAAAGGGTTCAGTTTGATATTCCAAGAAGAAGGCCGGAGCGTACAACAGCCGAAGCGTTGTGATAAACATGGTGATAAAGATGAGGACAATAGACCGAATAATATAAATAGTGTACATAATACCTCATATCAGAAGTATAGAGAGATAAATGCTTCAGATAATATAAAATAATACATCCCATTTACGATATACCTATCGGTGTCATTTTTCATGACTATAAATCGGTCTATCCGCTTTGTCCATGATTGACTGGTTCCAAGATGGCTGACTGCTTGGGAATATCTGGTGCTGCAATTTCTAATTCCAATCAGGTCATTTATACTCGGTTATGCGCAGATACATTTGCAAAAGCTATGAATCCACCTTTTCTCTTCCCAGCTAAGGGTACAGTTAATAAGAATTGTATCACTAAACGATTATAAGCCAGTAAAAAATATTTACAATCTAAAACTTTTTCTGGCTTTAAATAACCTGCAATGACTTAATAAGCCGTGAAAAACAAATCAATAAACCAATTAGTCCGTTGACATCTATCTATCTATGTCCCTTCCTTATCTATCTATCTATCTATTTATCTATCTATCTATCTATCCATCTATCGCAATTTGTTCATATCTATCTTTCTACGTGATTTTGTTCATATCTATGTATATTTCCTATTCAGTCAAAATATCATCAGATGTAAGTAAGAAGTATTTATTATATGCATCGATAAAATAGTAAATTGCTAAAAATGTGCTACGTAGAATATAAAAATTTCAATGAGCTAAAAATATCTTCGTTCGATCCTCATAGTTTTACTATTAGTAAATGGTTTTGGTCTTGAATAAATTTTAAAAATATTTATAATAAATTGATTTCGCATTGATTGTCAAACTTGGTAGGTTTTATTGCGATACTTATATACAAAAAGTGATTCAACAAAAATAAATTCTTAAATAAATATAATTGGATGAAAGAAAGTAAAAGTCGCTAATGCAAATGATAAGGAAAATAAAACGCAGAAAAAGTTTTAAAAAATGACTCAATTCAGGGGAAATAAGATGTAAATGAATAATCATTTATTATCATGAGATGAAATTGTTTCATTTTTAGCATTTGCAATTTTTTATTTTATTGACGTCCCATATGATTTTCGCTTAATTCCCTTTTTGGACCCCGAAAAGTAATAATTGATCTTTTCCTCGTTCATGTCATATATTCCCTTGTGACTCATAAAATATCGTCTATACAAGAAAATCAATCCTATTCATATCTATCTATCTATCTATCTATCTATCTATCTATCTATCTATCTATCAATCTCTTTTATATATTTTATGTCGTTGTATCAATCTAATTTTGTCCATATCTACCATATTTTGTTTGCATCAATCTATCTCTAACTCATTTTATCTCTCTCTCACACACACACACACACACACACACACACACACACACACATATATATATATATATATATATATATATATATATATCTTATTTTGTTTAAATATATATATTTATATATCTGTTCGTGTATCAATCTAATTTTGTTCATATCTACTGTATTTTGTTCACATCTATCTATCTATCTATCTATCTATCTATTCACACAGACACAGACACACACACACACACACACACACACACACACACACACACATATATATATATATATATATATATATATATATATATATATATATATATGTGTGTGTGTGTATGGGGGTCTTTTTCATTCATATGTATATTTCTCTGTTTTTCTATCAATATCATTTTGTTCATTATATATATATATTATATTTTATTCGAATCAATCTCTAAATCATTTTGTTTATATCTATCTTACTCTCTTTATATCTTATTGTGTTCATGGTCTATCTATCTATCTATTTATCTACCTATCTATCTATCTCATTATATCTATATTCATTTTGTTCATATATTTACTCACCCATTACCAGGCCCTGAGGCCACTCCTAGAAGAGTTTTAAGTTAGGGGACCATTTGTGCATATAGGAGAGTAGGATATCAATTAAACCTAGCCTTGAAGAGGTTAACATTGTAGTGATCGGTGAAACACCCTGCTGGGTGTCGGTTCCACTGGGCAGTGGTTCGCGGGAAGAATCTACTCGACTGGAGCTTATTTCTCACCGATGGAATTCGGAGGGAATATCGGTGATTTGCTACTATGTAAGTGACATGGTTATTCTTGCTGTGAAGTTTTTTTCTTGGCGGGACCAGGGAATGTAGTTCGTCCAAGGATTTTTTTGTGAAAGAAGCGGTAGAACAGCGAGAGGCTTTGCCACAGCCCGCCTGTGAGAGTGGTTGATGGGTGGTTATAAATCGTCACCCACAAAGGCTTGGAGATGTTCTTGACTCTATCAAGCCTGAAGATCAAGGTCTGGGCAACACACAACCAAATAAGACAAATACTACTCCATTTTTTGTCTGATCAGTTGTAAAAGGAGAGTATTCCAAGAGGAGTCAGGTACATAATGGAGCGGTACAGGGCGCCGGTCATTTTCCTGCATCCTTAGAAATGGATCGTATTTGCGAGTGTCATTTGAGCTCGTGCGTGATTCTGGGGTCCAACTGTCTTTCAAAACACGGTGCTTCCCCCAAGATTTGTGATAATTCGCAATCAGATCGGCGATGATGCCATGTCAGTTGGTCATTTTTTATTCCATTGGGTAGTTTGTGCAAGATAGGGAGAGAGATCAGTCGTCAAACTCTGACCAGTTGTAGAGGTACTCCCTTATATAGTCATTTCATCAGCATAAATGTTTACAAATGATCTGAGTATATTATTAGACATATCCTTTATGTATATTAAAAAGAGGGATGGTCCGAGTAGTGACCCCAGGAGGACGCCTGCGTTGACTGCTAGCTCTCCGCAGGACAGGCCGTCAATAACTACCTTCAGGGAGCTACCTGTAAAGAAGGATTTTATAATGATTCCATAACTGGAGAAGTTGTGTAGTAAACTGTTGTGCCACACCTTGTCGAAGGCTTTTGAGATATCTAATGATATGGTCCTCGGGGTGTGTGTTTGTCATCAATGGTTTCACTGATTGTATGATTGATTGTAGTTAGGACGTCGGCAGTGGAACGGGGCCGAGCGAAACCCATATTGATTGTCGCTGAAGAGGTTTTTTTTATAGATGCTTGGAGACCTTCTTATTGATTATGGCCTCAAAAAGCTTACTAGAAATTCTGTGGAAACTGATAGGTCTGAACTTGGAAGGGTGAGGTCACACGCCGTATTCTTGAAAACCTGGCATACGATTGGTACTTTCCACTAGTTTAGGAAGGATTTCTAATTTAAGCAGCGGTTGAATAACTTTGCTAGGATTGGGGATAATTCCAGGCTGATATTCTTACGTATAACCTCTAGAATTGTAGGTGGGACAGTGGATTTCTTAGGGTCAAAGTCTTTTATATGTCTATAGGCTTTATGATAATTTGACTGAGATTATGCTGAGTGGGACACTGGGGAGTGGATGGTGTTTGTCATCTAACATTGAGTTAAAAGAAAAGATATAGGGGAAGAGTTCCGCCTTATCTTTCAATGAAGTTTTGACCTCGAGGTCATTTACAATTATGGTCACAGCCGCTTTAAATCTGTTCATGATTTCGTTGGAGAGCTTTCAGATTTGACGGAATCCAAATCGTTACTTTTCAACTTTGGTCTGGACTGCTCGTGCATAGCTGTACTAGGATTTTTCTAGAATTTTCTCAGCGGTTGCTGGCTGTTCTGAATGCAGTGAGAGCCGGACTACATCGCTACTTGCGATAGATATTTAAGTAGTGGTTCCGATGATTTCTGGCTGCAGCGCATTCAGGGGTGAATCAAATAGACTGTTTGGTTTTTGCTGGAATTTCTTTGGGTACAAAATTCTTCATTCCAGAAAGGTGGACAAGGGCGATAGTTTTAGAGTCAGCATACATAAAGAAGATTGGGAACTTCCATCATGGAGAATCGAAAGCTGTCCCAGTCTGCTGTCGCATAGCGAAAAATCGTTCTTTGGAACGATACATCAGGGAATGGCTTAGGTTTAGCATAAATCTGTACACTGATTATGGAATGGTCTCACGTGCCTCATCGAATTAAAATTTTTACTATGTACTTATCAGGGTAAGAATTAGTTAGAAGTCGAGTAAGTTCACTTGATGCCCCGTTGTGTTCGGGACACTGTTAGCATATCCGTTGATATGGGTTAGTTAATAGGCAATAGAGAAACCTGTAATATCCACCTTCAACATCGGTTTTGTTAGAGTGGACTAGCCATGCTTTATAGTGGATGTTGAAGTCACCTCAGATCCAAAAGCCGGCCGAGGGGAATTGATTGAGGATCCATAATCATGGTGTCAAGAGCCCCAACGGAGACTACAGCACGATCCAGAAACCATTCCCAAAATGGCAGTAAAATAATCCTGATATTATATACCTGCTGAAGGTTCGTATCCATGACTATCAGGGGGATAACGCCAAAATCCAGAAAATGTCTACTTTCAGCGCCCGTAAGGAAGGGAGAATCAAACAAATAAAGAAGATACATGCGTGATGCTCCCAGTGTACATGTCGCGTCTGCGCAGAAGTCAAGGAAAGAGAACTCCTTGTTTAAGAAACATCGTATCGGTTCGAGACGTAAAGGCACCGAGACAAGCACGCTCATTTACTTGAGGATTAAGGGATTCATTTGGAGAAGTTGGGTAACGAGGGTTGCTCGTGGATGTATATGCATCCCCTACTCTCATTGGAAAGAGTATAATAGATAGTTACAAAGGCAGGGACATGCAATGGGCAAGTAATCTATACAAGAGAAAAAAATTCAGGCTTACAAAAGAAAAAAAAATATACATCGGAGGGAAGATTATGGACAAAGTGTGTGAAATAACGATAAAGATTTAACTCAATATTAGTCCCAATATTCATTTTTGCGAAAGAGGACACATGTAAACCACGCTAGATAAACTTCCATTAAAACGACAGGACTCGAAAAATAACAATAAATTAATGTGCAAGTAAATTATGAAGACGTTAGCGTGCATAATTTTATTTAATACTGTTTAATTGAAAACAGAATTTACTTCAATAAATTGTATCTATCAAAATAACGTATAACCAGAAGTATATTAAATAATTATCAGACATAATCCATTTATATATATATATATATATATATATATATATATATATATATATATATATATATATATATATATATATATATATATATATACGAAATAGACACTCCCATCGGTTTCGGCGTATGAATATCTGATAATTAAACAAATTGTTTCATTTATGAATTTTGTGCGAAAAACTTAAGTGGCACTTAAGAAACGCCAGTGAGGCCGCATATAGAGCAAGAGTGAGGATGGTGGTATGAGGTCACTGACTTTTTAGATCTTGCTCTCGCTTCTTGAAGACGATTCAGACTAGCATATTGAAAACTGCTGAGTCCACTGAAACAATTTGATCTCTACTCTACCCGCTCCAAGGCTAAGCATATGTATATATATATATATATATATATATATATATATATATATATATATATATATATATATATATATATGCACAACTAATGTCGTAAATAGTAAAAGAAAGCCTAAAACAAAGAAAAAAAGAAAAATAGTTATAAATGCACGTAGTAAGGTGAAAATCATACGAAAATTCAGAAAGGTGATTAAAATTACCAACATACATTAAGACAGGCGAATTTATCTGGCGGTGTGATGGAATGGGTTATTATCTCTCTATGTTTCACTTTTTCATATCTATCTATTACATATATATATATATATATATATATATATATATATATATATATATTCGTAGATATTAAGTCTGTTCATATCTATCTAACTCTTATTAAAAAATTAGCTATTAAATTTCTTCCACTGCCCGTTTTCAGATATTTTCTGCTGTAGCGCCCCCTATGTTAAAATTGCATATTTTAGAATTGCAGATTAATTGTCACGTATTTATGCTTTATTGCACTATTGCAGTGAAAATCACCTGAAGTCACCTGTAGCAGGATTAATTAAGCAGCAGTCACTTGCTCAGGCATTTACAAACTGCCAAAATTTAGCTGATGGCAATTTTAACGAAATGTTTCAAATACAATCTAAAATCTCTATAGAGACACAACTATTGACAACTGCTTATGTAAAATGCTTTGACTAGTCCTAATCAGTGTTCAAAGCGTTAAATCATCCTGTTAAACTGCCCTATAGCTACCTCAATGAAAACTTAAGGTGTCCATTAAGGGTTCGTATAGCCCCCAAGGAAACATTACTGTCCATGTTCATTTGGTTTATCCTAAATTATTACTGTGACATAATTTATTGATATAACGAATTATATATATCTATTCAAATTTATCTACCATTCTACACACACACTCACAGACATACGTATACACAGGAATCTATTGCGCTTGCTTTGTTTTGCTTTTCTAATCAAACTCGTAGATTGCTTGAAAAGAGATGATTTTTTTTTAAAGACTCCGATATTATCTGCGGCTCGGGTTTGTGACTTAATCGCGTTAGACGCGTCCATAATCGATATGAGACCTTATATAGGGTGTCCCTAAAATCTGAACACATACAATCTCATGACTATATTTGTTTTACCTCAACAGAATAAAGAATGATTTTTTCGAAAGAAGAAAGAATTGACTTCTTTTTCGGGGTTATGTGAAAGGAGAAGAGATACTCAATGAAAATCTCCGATGTCACATACTTTGAATGCATAAAGAGGAAATGTGCTGCTGTTGACGGCAATGTGGAATCATTGCATCGAATTCCCGCGATTCGTGCAAAGCGCATAAACCTTTGTATGACAAATAAATTTAATCGTATTGAAGATGTTATTTGTTAATATCCCAATACAATAAAACGTTGTTGAACATTTCATTTCTTTAAAATATGCATTTTTTCCTGTTTCCAGAATTTAGGGAAACCCTGTATATTTCAAAGGAAGGCGTCTCCATGTAGATTATGTTTACAAGGTTCTAAATAGTTTACAAGGTGCTAAATATCGATTTTCTAGTTTTCAGACAGCCTCTATTATGTATGAAAATAAACACATCGGATTTTGTTCATCCTTCATCACTTTCTATCTTGTCTAGTGTTGAAATAAAGTAAACAGATTAAATAGAATAATACGCCAATTGCGCGGTTTCATCTTTTGCGGTTTCAGTGCACCACACTCCAACACAAAATAGATAATTTACGAATTTTACTTAAATCTCTTCTTCAATGTCTCTTCCGGACATTGGATATTCTTACAATCTAAAAATATTTTCTGGCTTAAATCTGTTTTTTGTATTTCTTGAAAACTTGTCTTTTTGAAATCTCTACCAAACCTTGCTCCGCCACCCATTCACTCAAACTCACAAATACTTTTTGCATCGCTTACCTCTGGCTGCATTACTTTCAATATGCCCTGAGAGTATCAAATTTTCCAAGCCCTCTTCCTTCATTATGTGCCCAAGAAATTCTAGCTTTTTGATGTTAAATATAAGTGCCATTTTTGTTGTCATTATTTTCAGGTTCCTCACATTTGCAGTCCATGTCATTCTCAGAATCCTTCTGTAGAACGGAATTTCTGCTTCTTCAAGTCTCTTCTTCATCTGTGAGGATACTGTCCAGCAATCACTGCCTTATAGGAGGACTGATATTATATAAAAATTATGTAATATTCTGTTCGTCTCTAACGAAATATTCCTGTTTCTTATTACTTTTCTTAGTTTCTGGAAGTCATCTTTTGCTATACAGTTGCATCTTAGGATTTCAATGTCGTACTTTCCGTCCTCTGACAACAAAATTCCCTAATATTTAAATTTTTCTACTTGGTTTGATTTTGGTATACCCAATTTGTAATCTGCATGTTCCTTTTGCTAATCACATTTCTATGGCTTCAAGCCTTTTCTTCATCTCTGATGAGATTGTCGAATATTCACTGTCATATAAGAGGACCGATAATTAATATTGGTTAGAGTGGAGTGATTCAGACAACAATAATCTGTAAAGACGCACTTTGAAGAATTAAATTCAAATTTCCCAATCATTAAATTAATTTTAAGGCATATTTTATATTAAAATACATTCACCCACTTTAATATCTCTGATTCAAAATTTAAATCATTGACTGGAAATCTGATCCTGCGTTCTTTTGACGATCAGATATTAATCTAACATGCCGTAGATGTGCTGGGCTTTGCAATGCAAATACCGGCTTTCGCCAGATCACCGAAGTTAAGCAACGTCGAGTTTGGTCACAATCTATATGGGTGACCGCTTGGGAATATAAGGTGCTATAATCTTAGAAATGCGTGGGGTGTAATCGAGACCAGAGAGCCGATTCCAAGTGCAATCGTATTCTTTATTTTCAGTTACGTGTAATTAACTTTGGGAATGGTATAAATCCGCATCTTCTTGTCCCCCACTATGGAGTAATTAGTAAGGCTTGTATCTGTAAATTATTTTAATCGTCCCCGTAATACTTACATTCTAAATTTATATAATTTCTTTTGCTTTAAATAACCTGCAAAGTGTTGAAAAGCTGTAAAACACAAGTTAATCAATAGATGTGATGGAGATTTTACAAAACGATTTGGTTTCTCCTGGTTTAATGAAAAATGTGAAAGTTATCAATTAAAGAAATTTTTTAAAATTCTATGCTGACGCTGCTCATTTCTCCAATAAGAAGTAAATTTCTGTCCGTCACGTAAGATTACAGTATATTTTTTTTATATCTGCCCTATTTTATTCTTAGTTTACATGTTGCTTATAGACCCATTTCTATTCGACACACGGTTTTTATTATAGAGTAATGCTATTATGATTTTATTTTATTATTAGTTAGTATTCTAAACCTGTAATTGGGTCGCGTTCTAGCTAGGGTAATAAAGTACGAGGGTCATTCAATAAATAATGTGAATTTTTCGGTATAAGTACTTCTTATAAAGAAAGAAGCTTACTCTTTTTTATTTTGTTTTGTTTTACTTCTTTTTCACATAGATTTAATTTCTTTTGCAGATTAAAAAAAAAACTTTGAGAGTTTTGGCGAGTAACAAAGATGGCCGACCAAGAAGCATGCTCCAGGATTGAACAGCGGTCAATTATGTGTTTGGTTGCTGAAGGGTGCAAACCAGTTGAAATTCATAGGAGATGTCAACTGTGTATGGTGCCACATGTTTCAGCAAAAAAATGTCTACAAGTGGGCTAAATTGTTTAAAAAAGGACGGAGCAGTGATGCCTACAGAAGTGAGGTCTCCTGAGGTGATCGAATTCATCAATGACCTCATTCAGTCTGACAGAAGGGTGACAGTGGATAACATTGCAAGACATAAAGAACAAACGCAGGGGTCATCAGTCAGAACGAGTCATTTGCATCATGACAATGCAAGGCCTCACACAGCAGCCCAAACGGTGCAGACCATCAACGAGCTGGGTTGGGAACTGCTCCCTCATCCCCCTTACAGCCCAGACCTTTCCCCTTCAGACTTTCACCTGTTTGGTCCCTTGAAAGCGTTCACAAGAGGCACGAAGTTTAAAAGTGACGATGAAGTCAAAAGTGTTGTGAGCGATTGGCTGAGACATTAGTCCAAAGATTTTTACGCTGAGTGAATACGGAAGCTTGTGCACAGATGGGAAAAGTGTGTGACAGTGCTGGGAGATTACGTTGAAAAGGAAGTAAGCTTTGATCTGTATTAGAAGTCTTTATACCGAAAAATTCACCTAATTTATTGAATGACCTTCGTACATCAGACAGCAAGGCCTCTGATCAGGAGATTGGTTGTTTTGAGGAGTATTAAAGCACCTCACAATTTCTTTTGTTCCCAGGTCAAGCCTGACCCGAGGTGGTTGCACATGTTAGGATCCCAGCTATGGTCCAATAATGAATATCAAAACAAGAAAAAACAGTACATTTTTAAAATAAAATGAAAATCAATGCAACACTAAAAAAAACAACAACATAATTTTATCATAAAACATGACCAACTAGCATTATACGGCCCCACATGTCACGTAACAAGCTGAATTCTAACAGGTCGATGTAATTTAAACAAAAAACAGGTATGGCCGCAGAGAAAATGTCTAACCTAAAAGGGAGGTAACTTTACAAATTGAATTCTTAGAGCATAACTTTACAACGTACAATTACGTAGTTTTTACCAGACGTTATTTCAATTACCTAGACATGTTTACAACACAAAAATACATATTTATTATACTTTTATTTTACTAATCCATGAAATGTAAACGGCTGTAACATGCCTCGCTTTCATATTTTTCCATTTTCGGCCCGTTTTCCAAATGTGTTAAAAATGCCAATTTCATAACTGATGACATCAGGAAGATCATCGACGGAGATTCGAAACCTCGTAACACCCAAGAGAAGACCTTGGTTGATACTCGTGTTCGTGTGAAAGGATCTGGAAACGAGCCAGTTCAAAAGGACCGTCATTTCATAATTTGATAGGAAGGATTGTTTTAAACAAACGTCCCTTAATACCGTAGCCCTGGCGTTTACGGAGAAGGCCAGCGTGCCAAACTCTGTCAAAAAGCCTTCGAGCTATCTAGAGTTGTTCTCATCAAGAACGTGAGATACATATTAAGTGATGGCCCTGAGCACATCAGCGGTAGTCCTAGGAAAATTAAAACCATATGCTGTCTATATCTCTAAGATATTATGATTACTTACATTATTTACATTAATCAGAGTGTTGTCCTCATCGTCATTGCCATATTCACAACGTTTCGGTGGTCGTAAGCTCCGACCTTCTTCAGGTGATTGGAATTTCGAACCGAAATCTTAATTTCGTCTACCGGGGTACATTGTTCTAGCCTTTTTCCGGATGTCTCAGTTATTAACTGAGACATCAGGAAGAGGTATAGCGCGTGGAACTAGAACACTCTACCCCATCAATCTACCATTCCTTAATCCCCGTATACTATTTTCTCACTTTCACTCTCTGCAACTCCCCCTTCCCGTCTACTAGTGGCATTCCCTCCTTTCTTAGGTCGAAATCATTAAAAAAATTCAACGAATAATATGATGTCGATGGTAATATAATTAAGCCAAAATACAACATAATTATACATAATTTAAATTTAGAATGGCTCTTCTTGACATGTGAGATCCTGGATCTCAGAAGAATAATTTTCCTTTATTGCTTTAAGCAACACATGAGACCTTACCATCACTCTTTGTCCTCGCTCTGAAAACTAAGAAAGCGTCAATAACAATATAGAGTTAAACAGAAAAATAAGTATATGGATAACAAACCGAAAGGCAAATAATGACTGAGAAGCAAACGGGGGAAAGACATACACAGAAAAAGAAAATTTGCAGGAAAACATATTAGGAAATAGTAACACTTTTTTTAAATGACTAATACGTGCAAAAATAAATAAACAAATATCAGTGATAATTCAGACTTTCCGAGCGAATAGCGTGTAGCTCCCCCTGGCGGACTCATAAATAAGGAAGATAAATATCCAATCTAATAAAACGGAACATTCACAATGACAAATAGTACTAACGAGCAACAAGTTGGCAACCTTCGGGAGATCAACGCTTGAAGTTGATCCAGGATTACCAATTGACATTTTTGATGATATATCATATTATTATTATTATTATTATTATTATTATTATTATTATTATTATTGTTGTTGTTGTTGTTGTTGTTGTTGTTGTTGATGATGATGATGATTGGTTATTGCTTTATTTTTTGCATTCGCATCCCAGTGTTTCCCCCAAGATATTTCCTGATTATCGATAGAATTTTTGTCTTCAGCAATTTCTCAGTTTATTCCCACGTGCAAACAATATGATGACCTTGGGATTCTCAATTTTACGGTCGATATCTAATATCTGATATAATTGTTGTTATTATTATTATACACACCGTATCAGATTACAGCGACATTACATCGAAACACCGGTTGCTGTTTGATCACCGAAGTTAAGCAACGTCGAACCCGCTCACTAGCTAGAGGATGACCGCATGAAAATATCAGGTAAGCGTGAATTGTGCAGGTGGTGTAATGGATAATGAATCAGAATTGTTAATCTCTGAGCCGAGTTCCAATTTCATTGGGTTCGCTACATTCATTTACGCCCAAAGAGGCTTCAGAATGGTATGGGTCTTCTGCCTCTCGCCCCAGCTAGTTAGTAAAATTTGTATCACTAGACCATTATTCAAACCATGTTTACAAAAATATGTCAATTAATTCTGATTTCCTAAAAACTAATCTCTTACAAAAAAAAATAATAATAATAATAACAAATTCACCCAAAGCAAGGCGGGGGTGCCACTAGGACGCAAGGGGTTACAGAGGATTGGGAATAAGAGTAAAGAGGCGTGTTTGAGGAAAGGATACAGAGGAGGACGGGGGATCAGGATCAACGCATCAGAAGATATTTGAAGATTTTAGTTTTCAGGGAAGCAAGCAAGCAAGAGGAAAGGTTTTCCACAGATGGGAAGTCAGTAAGAAATCGACTGGAGACGAGATGCCAGATCAGAACCTATTGCAGTGAATATTCGTCTTTGCATTTTGTCGTGGACCTCAAGACTTAAAGCGGAGCACCAGACCATATATAACAGCAACATTCCATGCAAGGATGGATGGTTGATTTATAGATTTGAAGGATGAACTCAGATGAGAAAAACACAGAGAACCACATTTCCTTGCGGTAGAGGAAGCTATTGATTCAATGGATTTGTTCCATCTCATGTCAGCCTGCACCAAGCAGGCGTAACGAGGCAGTCTCGAGGAGTTGGGCATCAGCCATTCTGATAGGAGGCAGGAAGGGTTCACCGTGGTATTTAAAGGAGAGCAGTTTCGTTTTGGAGCCATTAAAGTTTACAAGCCATTTCCTGCCCCAGTCAACCACAGATTTGAGGTCCTTTTTGAGATCAACCGCATATATATTCTGTTCATAGTAATCTATTCTAAAAATCTTGTCAGCATAATTTGGTTTGGTTTGGTTTGTTTTACGGTATATCAACCTCAATTGGTTATTTAATACCGACATTTTTTTTTTATTTCTAGTAATATTTTTTTCAAAAAATGTATAACTGGTAATATTTTTTTATTTCAAAAATGTATTGCTGGTAATAGTGTATTGCTGGTAATAATTTTTTTTACAAAGTATTTCTGGTATTAAAACCTATTTACATTTTCATAGTGTTTTTAACCCCGGTTTGAAGGTTAATTCTTTACCCATAGTTGGGACCCTAACAGGTGCTACTACTCTGGGTCAGGGTGAACCTGGGAACACCAGCAATTAAGAAGTGGTTCCACTCTCCTCCAAACCTCGTGATCAGAGGCCTTGATGATGGACATAGTTTATAGTCTTACCCAGAACGCGGATGTAGTTTATCGTCATGCCCAGGACGGTGTTGTCGGCATAAAATAACCCACTGACGTGTTGATATGCTATAAAACAAAATAAACCCATGCCCAAACCCTGTTTGATGAGAATATACAAGGCGGATGCGTTAATGTCAAATGTGCTGAATGGTTTTGATAAAATCACCGAATATTCTTGTGAGTGACGACCAAATTGACTTAACTTCATTTGGAATAACCCACTCCGTAAAGGTGGGTCCAGACTGAGGGTGTTCCCAAGTTTTAGTCGAGTTTGGGGTCAAATGTTGATCAAATATGGATCGGAATCCGACAGAATTTTAAGATAAAGAAGAAGAAATTTTTTAAGATATTTTTATGTTTACACATTCTTTTTATAGATACAAATATTTAAGTAAATGCTCTGTTTTATAACAAACAGTATTAAACAACATTTACCGGCTTGAATGTCTGAGAAATTTTCATAGAAAATTTGCGTCCTCCGACAGGAATCGAACCTGTATCCTATACGGAACCGTCATATAGCCTGACATGCCTTAACCGTTTTATAAACAGGAAAATATCTTTAAAATAATTGTTCATAATGTGTGACATCATTTATTTACATTTGATACGACATGAGCAGATATGAATGTACGTGAGAGATTCATGGAAGATTAAAGTTTAAAGACATTAAAATCGATCTTGCTAACAGAACGTTTCTCTGTGGCCGAAACGACACGACATCATCATAGTATAATTATATTTTCATTATTTATGTATATTATGTGAACACGACACAAGTATTAAAATGTGACTTACAAGTAGCCTTGGCTCACGCATTCTTCAGACGTAACCCCCCCACGTCACTCGACGATGATGATCCCCGACTACACACTTTTTTGAATTGGGATGCGCAGTTACTTAACTCCTAGAGGACATGCCCAACCCGTTAATGCCATAGAAGTGACTAGCAAGTTTTGGTAAAAAAGTACCGTTTTTCTTCAGGGTGTAGGAGATCATGGTTGCCCATCATTGCCTATCTTTGTAATTCTTAGCAATGTTTGTCATTTTATAATTTCCTTGTTATATACTGTACATATGAGCACTAATGGGTATATCCCAGTCCTCATAAATACGTTGGAGACTATTGTAATTGGGGGTAATATGCAAAGTTGTTTACCACTAGCAGTGGTTTACCTATTTCACTCCGCTGGCGAGTACTGTGTTTTGTTGATCTTATAAAGATTATCATTTCATTTCCAACCTCTGTTTTGGTTATTCCTCATTCAGTAACTCTTTCTAGGTTACAGCACAGCTAATGCCTCTTCTGCATCCTGGGTATGACGATAAACTACATCCACGTCCTGGGTGTTACGATAAACTACATCCGCCTCCTGAATAAGACCATTAACTTCATCTGAGTCCTAAGCAAGGCGATAAACTCGATCCAACTGAAAGACATCTTAATTTCTGGTGTTTCCATGTTAACCCTGATCTAGGGTGGTAGCACCTGTTAGGGTCCCAGATATGGGCAAATAGTTAACCATCAAACTGGGGTTAAAACGTGTGAAAATAGTGTTTAATACCAACAATACATTATTACCAGTAATACTTTTTTGAAAAAATCATTAGCAATAGAAATAAAATGTAGGCATTAAAAACCCATTGAGGTTGATATGCCGTAAAACAAACCATACCAAAGTAAACCTAATACTTGTTCTGTTCCTTAATTAGTTTATTCGTTGCTTTTCTTTGTTCTCATTTCCTTTGTCATGGCCTCTGACTGTTACTTTTTCTTAGCGTTTTTCCTAATTTTATGTCCCATAATATCAGCTGCTTCTTTTTTAATTTAATTAGAGGATTTCTTTTCATTTTCATTTTCATTAAAACTTCCTCGTTACTCACGTGTTCAGTTCATATTATTCTTCGCATCTTCCTGTGGAAACTTATTTCTGTTGCCTTAAGTCTCTACTCGTTCTGGATATTGTTGCGTTCCGTGTTGTCAATGGTTCAAGTCTTCCTCCCTCCTATGTCATTTCATAAATTGCATGAATACAGTACGGTTTATTTATCACATATTCGCTTTATTATAACAGAGGGACAGACGTGGTATCATCGATCCTAATAGTTAACGGGAGGAAGGTCTTCAGGGGAACTCATGCCTATTCGTTGGCTTAGCATTCCGCCATGTGAGGGTTAGCAACTTTAAGGAATCTGCGTGAGGAAATGTGTCCTCTGTCATTCTTAACTCCTCAAGAAAAAATATGTGCGGGTTTATACATTCAATCAGTTAAGATTAGACTACATGAGAACCCTGCCTGGTGAAACGTCGGGACAATCATCAACATTATTATTATTATTTTTATTTTCTTTGATAGCTGGCGTTTACACATTTCTTTCCGGGTCCCGCCCAGGGACCTAAGGTTAGAAATGGCATCATGACACTTTCCACTGCAAAGAAAGAAAAAAAAATTACATAGATAAAGCCCTTCGTAAAGTGTTGGCTGTACTTGTCAGAACAATTTTTTGTATCTCTTTGAGGCATGGACTTCCAGGGATCCCTTCAATTAGCCTACTGGAATCTTTTCCACCCAGACCAAGGGCTCTATTTCAAGGTCCTTGTATTTTGACAGCTTTTCGAATATCTTCAAAGATACATTGCAGTCTGCAGGGACTGCAATATCAATAACGAGGCACTTATTTTGTTTGTGATCTTTAATAACAATGTCTGGGCGGTTAGCTTTGATTGTTCTGTCAGTGTGTATTGTGTAGTCCCATAGAATTGTAACAGGTCCTATCTCCGTAACCGGGCTTGGTTGGTGTTCGTACCAGTTTCTTTCAGTTTCCTTCCCGTAGGAGTTGTATTATTATTATTATTATTATTATTATTATTAATAATAATAATAATAATAATAATAATAATAATAATAATGAAAATAATAACAATAATATATTTTCTATTGATGTCTGCTGTATAATCATTTCTTGGGATGATCATTTTTGTAATAAAAAACAAACAGAAAATTCTATGTTCCATTTTACATACATCAAATTCGTAATGTATGTGTAGTATTTGTGAGGACAGTTATTATTATTATTATTATTATTATTATTATTATTATTATTATTATTATTATTATTATTGTTGTTGTTATTATTATTATTATTATTATTATATCTTTTGATTTGTCTATATTTCTGAGATGACTTATTACGTACACTATTTACATTATTCGGACTATTGTCCTCATCTTTGTCGCCATATTTATTACAACATTTTGGCGTTACTTAGATCCAAAGAGTGTGAGTTCAATGCCCGGTGAAGGCAGCGGAGAACTTTCAAAGGGGAATTAACAGGAGATAACTGATAGCTGATAGCCATTAAACATTGCACGTGGAACTAGAATAGTCTACCGCAGTGAGCGAAATAAACGGTTTAGTTCGACATTCCAACCAACTGAAGAAGGCCGGAGCGTACAGCGGCCGAAACGTTGTAATAAATATGTCGGCAAAGATGAGGACAATAGTCCGAATAATGTAAATAATGTTCTTTTGATTCATTTTCTATTCTTATTTCCCACTGAGTCTTAAGCAGAGACCTGATATCAGAGATGGCATAATAATATTTTCTTTTGATTTATTTTATATTCTTATTTCCCACTGAGTCTTAAGCAGAGACCTGATATCAGAGATGGCATAATAATATTTTCTTTTGATTTATTTTCTATTCTTATTTCCCACTGAGTCTTAAGCAGAGACTTGATATCAGAGATGGCATAATAATATTTTCTTTTGATTTATTTTCTATTCTTATTTCCCACTGAGTCTTAAGCAGAGACCTGATATCAGAGATGGCATAATGATATTTTCCACTGAGAATTCTTCTAAAACCTAAGATAACACATATTTACATGGATAAAGTCCTTCGTAAGGTGTTATCTTTATTTGCGAGAATATCTTTTCTATTTATTCAAGGCTACCTGTGATCCCCACAATGAGTCTATCGGGGAATTTTCAAATCAAACTGAGGGCTCCAACTACAACCGGAAATACTGATACCCCCCTGAGCCAAATTCTTTAGATTTCCACTTCAAGAACATTGTATTTTGATAGTTCTTTGAAGATATTCAAATATGCATTAGAGTTTGCAGGAAATGCCATGTCAATAAGATCGCACATTCTGTTTTTGAGGTCTTTGATCACGATTTCTGGGTGAATAGATTTGATTGTTCTGTCTATGTGTGTTGTAAAGTACCATAAAATTCTTACACGTCCGATGTCTGTAACCGGGTCTGTGTGGTGTTTGTATCAGTTTGATGCAGTTATCTTTCCTTAAATATTATAGAATTTGGTCCACTCTGTCATTTAGAGTATTGTATTCAGTTGGTGCTAATACCGTACAAGCTGATAAAAAATTATTTCTGGATGTTTATCACAGAATCTCTATTACGGGTTAACACAGTTTTTGGGGTTTTTTTTTCTTCGAATTGAACCCTTGGTCATTTCTAATAATTATTACTATTATTATGATTAATATCTTTTCTGGTCTGTTTATAAGTACAATACCTTACAAGCCATTACTCCATATCTGGTTCAATTCAATGTTGTAGATATATGCATTCTTTTTTATATTTAAATATACTTAAGTTATAGAGCTGTTTACATTTATTAAACTCTACTGAGAATTTGAGTAGTACTACATAGTGCAAAGATTTGAATCCCTTATGCTGATGGATGTCATGAATTTTGTTAATGTACCTGTGTGCGCCTATTTTGATGACAGACAGTGTTCTAATTGTAGGTATAACTCTATTTCTAAAACGCCACATACTTTCAATTTCAAGATGCTTAGCTTTACTTATTATAGCTCCCGAAAATAAATTAATTCAGTCGAGCACTGTGGAGAGGAAGCGCGTATTTGTAAACAGTGACTATTACTGCTAATAATGCAAGACTCTCCCAAAGGATTGAGTCCTCTAGGTCCCTGGCTTGTTTATGAAAATATAAATACCCAAAATTTCGCGTTTCTCTTTGATGAGCGTCGATAGCCTCGGGGTTAGAATCTCCGACTGATACTAAATCATTCGGGTGTCGCTCCCGTCTCGAAGCGATCGGATGTCTAGACACACTGAGGAGCTGTGATACATTGAATCAGTCTGTTTTTGGATAACGATAATCTTTAACATATATATATATATATATATATATATATATATATATATATATATATATCTATGTTAAAGATTATATATATATATATATATATATATATATATATATACGACACTACTATTTACTCCTGCCTCAAGCACAAATCTACTGAGGCGGACAAAATTAACCTGGCAGCTCAAATTGAAAAGGACCTCCAATCGGTTGTGGACTGGGGAGAGAAATGGATGGTCAACTTTAATGCCTCTAAAACAAAATTGCTCTCCATTAACCACCACAAGGACCCATCCCTGCATCCCATCAGAATGTCTGAGGACCAACTTCTCGAGAGTTCCTCTCTGTGGCTGCTCGGTCTCACGCTGTCCGCTGATCTGAGATGGAACAAATACATCGAGTCAATTGCATCATCCACCGCTAGAAAAGTTGTATTTGTACATTTCTACTGAAACTTAAGTCGTTATAGAATACACTCATATGTGGTCACCAAATAGAGTTTTTAGACTAACATAATATAACTCACATTGAATTAAGCCATTAATATAGATGGAGGTAAAATAATATGTCACGTCAGATTGACCCAGATGACGGGTGCACCAAGGAAGATAGGTTTATCCCCCATTATGGGCATTATTATACCGATGATATAATAACAGCTTATTTCCCAGACTGAACGGGATGGCTGAAAAGAAAGGAATGACAAATATGTTTGGCTCTTAGAGACAGTTTTATAAAACTGTCATGCACAAAATTATATATATATATATGTGTGTGTGTGTGTGTGTGTGTGTGTGTGTTTGTACGTGTGTATGTGTGTGCGTGTATTTACTGGTGTCCAATTCAGGCAAACTACAACGCATGTCTCCACAACAAGCAGTGTGGAAAAGACAATGAAGATACGGTCTTACATAAAGATCCTTCCCCGTTTCTGGATATACTACTTTGTTTCTGGATTAGTCATATTTAGGATTCTAGATTTGAGCGGGCTGAATTTATCTGCTCTGTCGATATCGAGGATATATTCCGTAAACAGGAAACAGTCTTGGTTTCTCCCAAGCTGAGGACTTCGAACCGAAGTTAGTTTCTTTCTATATGTGGTGAAGATATGTTTCCATAGGAAAACAACGCCGTAATCTTGTAAGATGCACTGCGTACTAGAGGTAGATGATTCAGCCTCCATTCGGGCCTTGGTAAAAAAGACCCCCCCCCAAAAAAAAAAAACGACTGCTTGGTTTAACTCCTGGAAACTGACTGAGTAACCACTTTCCTCACTGTATGAAGTGCCGTTACTAAGCGGGCGTAACGTTAATCTCGTGACGCCAAGTACTCCTTTTGTATCTCTTCACCACCATTACTTCTTCCAGTACAAAAATGGCTAATACCCGCCTTCAAGCGTTGCATAATATTGTAAATCAGTAATTTTCAGTTATATACCACTTGATAATGTTTAAGATATTAATAATAATAATAATAATAATAATAATAATAATAATAATAATAATAATAATAATAATTGTTGTTGTTGTTGTTAATATTATTATATGCTATTCTCTTCGACTCTGGGATTTTTAGACCGGGTGATAAAAGCGCATCTTTGCTCCAACCCACAGCTTCGAGACACGGTAGTTTTGTCACCATCGCTATTCCAATGTTATCAGGTATCCCAGAAGTGACGTGTTTATCAGAAGGATTCCTGCAATTAGACCCGGGAGCGCCAAACGCAAAACGGAAATCTTGATCTGTTGTTTAGTATAGTTTCCGAATTTTCTATCCCACGGTTCGTGCCTCTGTATTATAGCCTGCTTGGTGTTTTTAGCCCAAGGTACCGCACCATCTATCAGGATCCATTCCTTAGTGGTCTTGTGAACATGTCTGATATCGAGGTGTTTGTTGTTCAAACCGTTACCGATCAAAACGGTCATAACTGATATGAACCTTACTTCCTCAATGTTCACCATAGTCTATGAATATAGAATACAGCGCAGTACGTAATCTGTACAATGAAACAACGTTAAAGATTAACACTCACGAGTCAGACACTCTACTGAATCTGACTATATCGCTAATACCACCAGATGCTGTTCTGTAATTCTTCAGTCTTCGATACCAAGTGCTGGCATTGCATATTCTGGAAAAAAACATCGCAGCCTTTATACACGTTGCATAGAATATTTCGAGCCTTCTGATTGGTTAATCCTTCTATTGGTGAACTATACAATGAGTCAGCTCGTTTTGGCTGGCTCGCTAGTACACCAGGGTACCCCAAAACTCCAACAGCCTGCACACAAATCCATATTTCTTGCATAGTTTCTCCTGCATTCTAAGGGTTAATTTACCATAGCTTTGTCTGATTTCTTTTTGCCTCAGCTGTATGCAAATACTCACAATGTTGCGCACATTTTCAGTATATTACCTGCACTGCCATTGTTGTTGTTGTTATTATTATTATTATTATTATTATTATTATTAATATTATTATTATTGTTATTATTATTATTATAATTATTATTATTATTAGTGCTTCCTTTGCTTTCTGTTGTATACACATTTAATTCCAAATCCCAAAAAGAGATCTACGGTCAAAAAAGGGCATCATGACATTTTCCACTGAACACATTTTAGGTGAAATCTCTACTTGTGAGAACATATCTTTTCTTTTAATTTAAGGCATGGGTTACTAAGATTACTTTCAATGAGTCTATCGGAACATAGATACATCAAGTGCCATGTCAATAAGTTACTCACACTCTTTGGGTCCTGTCACTGGATATAACCAAGGCTTTTATCCACTGTGCCATGTTTTCTTGAGGCGTTGGTTAGATCCAATGACAGGACTCAAAGAGTGTGAGTTCAATGCCCAGTGGAGAACATGCAGAAGGGAATTAACAGGAGATAACTGATAACTGACATCAATTAAACATGGCACATGCGCTAGAAGAGTCTACCACAGTGATCAAAATGAAGGGTTCAGTGCGACATTCCAACCACCTGAAGAAGGCCGGAGCGTAAAACGGCCGAAACGTTTTGATAAATATGACAACAAAGATGAGGACAATCGTCTGAATAATGTAAATAATGTACATAATACCTCATCTCAGAAATATAGACAGATACTGAAGGGCCGAAACGTTTTGATAAATATGGCAACAAAGATGAGGACAATCGTCTGAATAATGTAAATAATGTACATAATACCTCATCTCAGAAATATAGACATATACTGAAGGGCCGAAACGTTGTAATAAATATGGCAACAAAGATGAAGACAATAGTCCGAATAATGTAAATAGTGTACATAATACTTCATCTCAGAACTATAGACAGATATATTTCGTTGTTCTCCTTTATCCTTTTTGCCTTCAATATATTCTACCGGTGTCTTTTTCTCACTTTACTCTTTATGCATCTTGGAAATTCCAGTTGTATTAGTATGTCGTCGTTAATCACATCTTCAGTCCATGATATTCTTAGCATTCTTCTGTAGAAGAACATTTCTGTTGCCTGAAGTCTCCTCTTCATCTGTGAAGGAATTCGATGAACTGGAAGCCTTACTCGAAATACATCCTCTTGTCGGAGATAGCATCTGGCAAAAGTTCACGTATGGTCCCAAGTCGTCGATTCAAGGATCAGTTCAAACCCACCTTGCTGAGAACAGAAATCGATTTGGTCAATTGGGAGATGGAAGCTGCGGAGAAAACCTATTGTAGAAGAGCAGACAACGGAAAAATTACATCCTTCGAAAACAACAGAATACAAATAAAAGAGAGCCCCCCCCCAAGTCAGATTTCTCCATTCCTGAACCCTCCTACATTGCCATACGGTGGCTGTGGACGTCTCTTCAGATACAACACAGGACTCAGGAAATGTTGATGAGCAGCTAAATACTTGGCAACGAGTTCCGCCAACGATTTCAAATGTATTTAAGAAGATTGGGTCGGTGCATAATAATTATCAGGCATTATTTAAACAATATTTATTTTCGAAAAGAAACATAACAATTCAACTATATTTTCAACTAATATTTTAAATTATTATTCCGGAGCGTACGATTATCGATAGGCATTTTTTATAAACTGAAAATAAAATATTTTTATTAAAAAATGTAAAAAAGAACAAGAATTTTTATTAACAAGTAACTCGCCTACAAAATCGCCCGATAATTATGCACCAACCCAGTAGTTAAAACGATAATATATTCTGCAACAAAGGTTTCATGACAACCTCCTAAGCGTGTTTTATCACACATTTCGAATTAACAATGCTTCCTGGGTTAACTTAAGAGATCTGAGACGCAGGTTCAATTCTCCAGTTAGAATAGCGACTGGAGAGAAAGTATTTCTGCAATATCTCCAAACGGTTATCAGTTTGATCAATAGATCACGCAGAAGAGAAACTATGTTTCTCACCAAACCTTAGCGTTCCATTTTATTATTATTTAGTGGTAAGTTCAGGATTTTTCTTTATTCAACGCTTAATGCTGAATACGTTTACAGCTCAAATTCCCTGAGCAGTCATCGTTTAGCTTATCTTTATATATCAGCGTTACTTTTCTGCAATTTGACTCAGTTTTCTCTTAATCCATTTTTTTACTTTTTATAGTACTGCCGAAGTTTATATTTTCGTAAATGTCATTTTCTTTGTATGTTAATGCATTTATGCGAAATAAAATTATCGTTTTAACCTTTCTGACGTAGAATCTCGGATTTGATCATTTTCCCCAACCCTTGAATGCTTCTTCGTTGTGCCTTTTCTATAAATATTTACATGATAATAGATTTAAAGAGTTTGCCTCTTTGCTACATCGACTTCACGAGTTTAAGCGCAGTACTTGATTGGCTGCTAGGTCTCATCGTGTAACTATTGAAATTGTCAAATGTAAAACAGCTATTCTAATAGGTTTTTTCTTACATTTTCGTCTATAAAAATCCTTTTTGCAATCCTGTTAGCTACAATCTACAAAAATCTAAATTAATTTTTAATAGTCAAATTCTGTCTTACTGTTGATTTCAATGTTTATTTCCCTCAAACGCATTTTCTCAGTTCCTTCACACAGTTTCCCTGAGTCTTAGTGAGTTTATTCTCTTACTTATGAAATAATTAAAAAAATCCCCTCTTTGTAATTCATAAGTATCTTTTTTCTAACTCGTATTTCTGTGTTCTTGAAGGATATAGTTAGGAACCAGGATATATCACGTCACTTTAGTTTTAAATAATATTATATTATTTTGTAAGTGTGGAGTATTCGCTCCGGCCCAAAATACGAAGTACATCAAAATCAAGCAAGTAATATATATATATATATATAAATAAGAAGTGTTTAACGGTGTAG